>VZRX01010032.1:0-15847 GCA_013398075.1 Notiomystis cincta
TGTTTGTTTGAGGGTTTTTTTTTCAGAAAATTTAAATTTGTTATGTGTTATACAAATTAAGTACATCCAATTTTGCAAAGAATAGTGTTGAGAAATCAAAGTAGAAATGAGCCAAATTCATGTCATGTCCATTTAAATTTTCCATAAACTGAGATTCAGTACTTTGTTTCAGTCTCCCTGTGAGTCTGGCTATCTTCAGACTCTAGATTTGAGCCCAAGTTTAAATTTATTACATTTCTGGTGAGCTACTGTAGCCCCCTATTCATTGGCTTATCTCTGTACTAAACTAAAATATAAGCATTTTGTAGATTAACGAGTCTGGCTCTGTTCTTTCTGACAGATGCACACAGAATCAGCCAGTGTCCAAGACAATTGTGCATGATCAAAGAACAAACAGACAAATCTCCCATGTTAAGTATCCTCTAAACTATCCACATTATTTTGAGTTATTGTTCCAATGACAAATTATAATTACATTTTAGATAAAGCTCGATGCCAAACCCAGGTTACATTTCCTATGGGTTGATAAGAACAAACTGCATCCTCTTGATTTAAAGCTAAATAAATGCAAGATTGTTTAAAAATGTGGTTCTTATCACAATGTTTCTAAGCTGGCAGAATGTTACCTGGTAAGTGACGTGCACAACAGGCGGTTCCTGGGAGCATGGGTAGGCTAAAGAGATCCTCCTCCCGTTCCTCGCGAAGTCCGTTATTTCGGAAAGACTCAGCTGTAGCTCATTGAAACTGCCACAAAGCCGCTCTAAATTTCTAGATATGTGACTCATTCCCCTTTCACCTGGCAAATTGTTGTTTTTAGGAGAATTTGATGCTTCTTGGATCACATTGAACTGGACTTTAGGGGATGTTGGTCTGCTGGAAATCCTGCTAGCTGATCCAAAAGCACGAAGAGACACTGAGCGATTTGTGGGTTCATCATCCAATGTTTCCAAGGCCACCGAGGAGTCACCTAGGAGCCTTTTTTCATCCAGGTCACTCACACTTGATGAAGAGCTCTGCTCATAACTAGGGCTCTTTACTTCTTCAATGAGCCTTCTCCTGCCACTCGGAGATTGAATAACTGTGCTTCTTGGTATTAACAACTCTCTGCTTTGAGGTTGGTCTTCTGTGGCAAGATTCTCGAAGAATCTTCTTTTTCCAGGTATATTAACAGAGGATTCAAAGTTATAAAACATATTCTGCTTAGTCTCAGGCAATGCTGAAGAATTTTCTTCCAGCATCAATTCTTTGACCATAAGACGCATTACATATCTGTCTGAATTTGAAGATGGAATGAGATTAGGCTCAGGGAACCTCTGCTTGCCAATCAGAATCAATAAGAGTTTATCTGTTAAGAAGCATAGGCCCTTTGGTCTTTCATTTTTTTGCAGCTGGATTTGTTGAATGTGAGGCATGCAGGAAGAGGTTATTGAATACACCAGAACAATATTAGAAGTATTAGAGGCTACTGCCACAATCTGAGCTCTAAGGTCAAAAGCCATTATATCAGGAACAAGAATACCTGGGATGCTGACTTTTCTGGTGGTCGTTACCTTCCTCTCAAAAGTCACCAAGATCAAGTGAGAAGAATCTTGACCATTTGCTGCTACAGAGTCTTTGCGTTTCAGAGCGATGAGAGGACTGGGATCAGACCGACGGTGGTTTGCAAGGATATGGGTCAAATCCACAGGACCTGATGAAGAAGAAGCAACTGAATCAACACCTGATCTGTCTGAATCTATAGACTTTCTTCGTGTGTCCATGGAGTATTCCTCATCACCAAGCACCAGAGCAGACTGTGAGATTAAAGAACCAGCTTCTGTACCAGAGGGCACATCAAATGCAATGCCTGCATTGAAACCACAGATATTATCTAAAGGAAGCTCCGTAGCTACAGCAATTTGGAAATCCAGAGTGGCTTCTATAGCGCAGATGTAACCTCCCACATCAAAAACTGGGCAAAAGGAGCAGATATTTAGAGTTTTCTGAGCATTATCCCATATGTAGGAGTGCAGGGCACTGCCTATAGCAACTACTAAACGATTTCCATCCTTAGTCCAGCAAGCACAGTGGATGAGTCCGCTGCTTTTGATCTCTGCCTTAACCCGTGCGTTGTCGGTACGAACGGCATGCAAGACTGAAGCGTCTCGTTTTGTAAGCACAGCCAAGATCTCCTTCTTTGGATGCCAGACACAGCCCTGAGAAAGCAGTGGAAATGGCTCACCAACTTCACAAGTCTGAGAAATCAAGGGCTTTTTCTTCTCTGTGCTGCTGTAGACCAGCTGCCAAATGCTTACGTGCTTTTTGTGCTGAACAGCGAGCAGAGCTGGGGTGCCTGTAGAGCAACATGGGCCCCAGTAAAGCCCATGAACATGTTCAAATTGACCAACAATGCTTGAGTCTCCAAACTTCAGCTCTCCATTTTGATAGTAAAAAGTAGTCAGTATCACTTGTTTCCCATCTGTCCAGGCAATTCCATGCACAGGGTGGATAGCTTGATATAAAGCATTGAGGCCAGTTCTCAGCAGCTTTGCCTTTCCCAGATCCATCTTTTTCAGCTTTCTTTCTAATGGTGGCTGTTCCAAAGTAGAGAATCCATGGAAGTCACTTGCTGATCACCATGCGAAATTTTTTTTCTCATGTCTCCTTCCCTTCCTTTCCAGCATCAAGCTGCTATTTTCTGCTAATAATCCAAGAGTCTATATGGTGAACTCCTTCTCAATAGGCCTGCAGCTGCTCTTCTAAGTATAAATCCATGTCAAAGCTGCTTTGGCTATGTCTTTTCCTGGGAGGAGTTATCATCTTCATGTGATTGCTAACAAGGTTTAACCAATTACTGTGCATTTTCGTAGAAGGCTATTTTTAACTCTTCAGTGCTGGGAATATATTTAAAAATAACACTAATACCGTGACCTTCAGTGAATGAAGGTCTTTACCAAAGAGAGATCATACACTGGTAAGCCTAAGTGTTAAGCTACAGCCTGAAATAATGACCTGACACTTCTTTCAGTCAGCCTTTGAAGAATGAAAGAAGATTTAAACATAACTGAGAACTGTACAAGGCAGATTGCAATCTGTGATGGGCAGCATCTTTCAAAGAGACAAGGTCCAAAATGGCTATGAAAGGAAAGTAGAAAAGGGAAATCATGCTCTGTTCTTTTAGTAGTCACAAGAGCATGAAGGAAGGTGAGATTTTAAAAAAACTAAACATCCAAATTAAAAAACTCCAAAGTCTAGAAGCAAAGAGAAATGATTAGTGATTAGTGTTCATTTCACTGGGACATACTTCCTAGCTACAAATATATATTGATTTCTTTCTTGGTCTTCCCGGCCACCTCTATCTGAGAGCTGTTCCCTTATTACAGAGACAGAATGCAGAGAGGAAGCCAAAAATTTCCTCTTTCTCCTAACCCTGCATTTTCCACAATATGTAACATAACATCATGCAAGATCCTCGAGATGTCGAAGACCCAAAAGACCCGGGCAATAAATTGCTGTAACACAGTGGGGCCATGCGAGGGTACAGCAGTTTGGGTGGGCTGTGCTGTTTCAGGCCCAGAGCTGGGTCAGATGGACTGCCTTGGGTGCCTCCATCCTTCCCTCCTCAGCACAGCCTTCTCTGGGGTTGGCTTGGACAGTGTGCATACAGCTGAGCATAAATAGTAAGGGCAGGATTAACTAACTTAAATATAAGCAGCCATAACTATTTTCAGTGCCCCAGCATCTCTGAATCAGACAGCCACTGAGCTGGCAGGTACAGCACAGGGCTCAGAGAAGAGTAGTGCCATCCTGGAGTGGCAGCTGGCAACAAAGAGATGATCCCAGATAGTCCCTGGACTGCCTAAGATGGCATTAGAAGCTTATAAACAGGTAACTCAATCCCATCCTCAGCATCTTTCTGTAATTCTTGTTTTGCCAGTGTGTCTCCTTTCAGCTTCATGTAACTTGTGTCTCTTGCTATTTAAATTAACATAAGTGAATAAATTAAACTTGGGCAAAGATTTGTAAGCTATCAATGTAATCACTGTGGTTAAAAATGTAAGACTTAACAATACACATTCTGAATCTTTAGCTCATTTATACTTTATATATTTGTATATTACCACCTGAGGAAAACAAGCATCTTGTTGAAGGCAGTTGGACCTCTGTTGTAAGAGTTTTTTAATACTCTTTTTCCAGGTGTATTTACTGAGGATGGTTATTACCACTAAAGAACTCCCAAACTGGTGTAATTATATCACATGCTCATTCATAGCTACCTTTTTATTTTTTCTTTTGTGAATTATTTCATGAAGATTACATTCAAAATAAAAGCTTTTTTGTATTCATCAAGAACAAGCCAGCAAGGATGACTGGTATAGGTAAAAATTAAAAAGGTAATATGCAGGTTAGAAGATCCCTTTTTATGCAAGACTTGTAAATTCTTTGGTCTCTGTCTGTGCTTGTGGTAAAACCATGTGTTTTAATGATTTTGCCTTACCCTTTGTGGCACAGATGCCACACTGCCATACCTATTTCACTAGGAGTTCTGACTACTCTGTACTTCCTCCAAGTTATAGCAGGATTATTGTTTTTTATATTAGTGAAAGTTTCTTACCCATACTAGTTATAATGAAGCGATTGCATTAAAATACAATTCCAGCAGCTCCATAAATTGACAGAGTCTGTATAATATATATTTGTTTTACTTTAAAATAATGGTGCCTCACTGCTTTGTTGTCTTCTGGGTGTATTTTGCTGAAACTGATAAAGCTATTCTTTGGCACAGCATCTCATTTATATTCTGCACCACTGTGCTTTAAATATCCTAACAAAACTGTGTCGCAGCTGGATTCTAGCAACCTAAAATGTGGCTTGGATGCAGAAACTTCTGCCTCAGTGTGACTGAAATGCTCAGATGTTTTGCTAGGGATAATGTGTATTCTGCCAACTATGCTGACATCTTGAGAGCATGGACTGACTACTCATGTGGAAGACTGGACTTTATTCGCTTCTGGCTTTTTTTAAAAATTTCATCATCTTGTAAAGCATCTGCTCTTCAGCAGTGTCTGTGACATTACCAGAGAGTGATACAAGGCTGAATGTATGAGGTTTGCCAGTAAGAGAATCACCCTCAGTTTTGGAATTCAGGTCATCTCACAGACACTGAAGTCTTGAAAAATATTTGCAGCAGAGAGCTACAGTGAGATTTTCATCTATCTCTGAAGGCTTTAGGAAATAGGACTTCATCTGAAGTCATACTTATGACACATGTGAAGACATCCTTCATCTGAAACATACTTATTTCTGATTAATTATCTGACATACACAGATACAAAGATGGCAACAACCACAAAGTTGCACTGGCACAGTAGTGAGCTGGGGAGTCAAGTAAGCACGAATTTACTCTGGCCTTTCCAAAACTCTCTCAGGCTTGGTGTTCCTTGAAATCTGCAGGGTTTAGACACACTGTGAGCTCCATTCTGTAGCAATTGAGTTGGAACCTCAGACTCCATTTGGGATAACATTTGAGAATCTCAAGGAAAATTTCCTCTTTTGGTTTTGGTGAGAGGCAAAAATATGGCAAGGAACTTCTGTGAGAACAGAATCCTCTGGTACCCCCATAAATACCATATATGACAAAATTCATTTGAGATAAGTTTATCTTTCAGATTTTATCTTTAAAAAGCTGTAAATAATGGAAGACTTGTAAAATATACAGCAGGGAAAAAAGCCTAAGTTATGCCATGATTATGAATTTAAACAAGTTGTACTGGAGATCAAAGGAGGCACAAAGTGAATAAAAGAGACATTGAACTTTTGTTTGGCACAACCTCATTTTGAAAATACAGGATAAAAAAAAGAAAGGAAAAACCAAGTTCCCTTCGTTCAGTTAGTGTATTTTTCTGAAAAAAAAAAAAAAAAAAAAAATTCTCCATCACCTTGGCATGTACAAATTTCTATAGCACACACTCAAAATAAAGGCTGCTAATTGAAAACTGTCCTGGCAGTACCATAGTTAGAAATCACAGACACTTCAGTGAGCAACCACAGTCTTTACATCTACAATGAGCTAGAGTCTGGTCTATTAGCATCTCTGTGCCTCTGATTAACTCTGGTGTAACTGAGATCAGAATGTCACTTGTGCTTAAACAAAGTGCTTCAGCTGCTGGCACCTTGGCTGGCTCCCTCCTGCAGAGTAATTCCAGCCAGCCAGTCCTTGGTGCTTTGGAGGAGATGGGTTTTAGAAGTCATATGTAAAGTCCAAAACTGAACACTGAGTTGCACATAGTTGCCAGCTGGTAGACATGAGTTCCCATGGTTCATAATGAGTGTTGGAAAATTAATGCAGCCTTCATCATTGCAGAGAGTGAACTGCCATTTTTTTTAATACTGAGTTATATTGATGTTTTTCCACATTGCTCTACTTGCTCTTCAGGGAAACAGTGAATACTTCTTGTGTCCAAATGGATCAGAGCTAATGAGTTCCAGGTTCTTAAATATATTTACCTGTCTATTTTTTGTCCAGGGGGAGACTGGTATCTAAATACCTCTGTGGATCTGAGTTCAGTGCCTTGCTGGAAGAGCTAGATTTCAGACTTCATTTTCTCCTTTACTCATGGTAAAATAACTCTTCCAGGCTAAATCTTGCTTCAAGTTAATTAAATAGATGTTAATATTCCTGGTGACTTCAGAGGAAGAGAGATCCAGCTCAATATGTAATAAAAACATAAGAGTAATAATTTTTCTAATACTAACTTAACTCAACTTTATGAAATGTCTGGTACTTTGTGGTGTTTTTACTTCAAAAGTATTTCTATTTAAAGCTACTCACCATGAATTCACCAGTTTAAGTAGATGTGTCATTTACTTCAACACTTTTGAGAAGCCTGAGTATTTATTTATGTTAAAAATGCATACTAAATGTCTTTATTCTTCCACACTGACATTTCTTTGCCTTGAGATCTGATTTTAAAAAGCAGTTATCTGACATAAGCTAACTTGAACAGACTGTAAAAATTATGCACAGTTAATAAAGAAACAAAATACGTAATCTGTCAGAACAGATCCACTGATCCACGCCTTGTAAATCAGTGCTCTTCTGACAGGGATATGTCTGTGTGCTCTTCCTGCTCTCAGAATAGGATTTTACTCACCAGCTACACATTTTTGTATGTCATGTAAAGTGGGGAACACCTAGTGAAATACTGTAAATTTTACATAAATATATTTAAGAAGTTGCTAAGAAGTTTGGTTAATTAAAAAACAGAAAGGCAAATTATTGTGTAAAGGCAAGCCTCTCATCTTTTCTATGAGGGCAACATTCAAACTAAGGAGACTTCAGGCAGGAAAGTCACCACTTCTTTTAAGGCAATTTTTTCATATGTGCAGAACCTTGGTGTTACCCTTCTGGAGCAACTGCTGGGGCCAAGGGTACCAGGCTGGCTTGATCTGTCATCTGTAAATAGAGGCACCTAGCATGGGGACACTTATGATGCACAAGACACTGCTACAGCAAGACAAAAGTTTTGCCTCCTCCTCTAGAAGTTTATAAATTCTGTGAGCTCATTTCCACCCTCAGGGATATGCTGCTGGATGGCAACTCTCCAAATGTCATACGTGTATAACTGACTGCAGTGACCTCTCTGACACTGGACCTCAGGTTCTCTGCAATCCCCCTGGGTCTCAGGGAAGGCATCAGAGATGTTCCATCACATCATTCCAACCAGAGCTGTCCATCACTCTTGCAGGAATGTTGTCAACAGCTTTCTCGGTGTTTGTGGCTCTGGGAACTCTCTTTCCTCTGTAACAGAAAGGCAAATATGCAATTCTAACCTAGCAATTCAGCACATCTTGGGGAGCAGAGTTGGCAAAGCAACTGTTAATCACCCCAGCCTTCCCTTTTGTGGTTTAGAGTGAGACTTTTGTAGTTCACTGGAGTGGAGAGAAGAGAACCAAATCTTTTCAGAAGGCCACTTCACTCTCACTCTCATCAAAGGCTTAATGTTTTTCTGGCCTTCGCAAAGCTAAAGCAAAACTGGTGAGCAATTAGGAAGGAAAGCAGGATGGTTATACAAACAGTCACAGAGAATGAGACTCATTCCTCATTTAATTATAGGTGTGGGATTCATCCTACAAATTAGTATTTCTGCACTGAAGTAAATATGTATAGCTGCCTACATGAAGGGAGTACCCAAGCTCCCATTAGCCAAGAGCACGGAGCCTCAGCTCTCTAACATAGCTCTGCACATACACACTGCAGTTGTCTAAGTCAGACCCTGCTTCCTGATTCACTTGAAAGTCATTGGTGAGAAATAGATACTTTTAGGGCATGATTCATGCCCTCCTGAAGGACCTAAAATAGAGGAATAACTCTTGTTTTATGAGTCTAGCTGGAGAGCTCGGGTAGGAAATGGGTATGGACAGATGAATGCCAAGGAATGGTTGCGTAGTCATTACGTGCACGTCTCTTCTAACTAGAACATTTATCAATGATCAGCCCACCAATACCTCTTTCTGGAGCTACATGACTCCTACTCACAGCCTTCCCACTGCTGAATGCCCTCTCTGTCTCAAACCAGTTTTTTGACTTAATGCTCCCATATGTACATGCCAGTCTCTTGTGCATGCTTTATAAAGCAATCAGGTTTTCAACAGCAACTCCAGCACTTATGTTACAAAAATTATACTGGGCAGAAGAGCATGAAATGTTCTTTAGGATATATTTCTGTCTTGGCAAAGAGAGGGAATGAATGATCTAATGGGTCTTTCCATCTGTAAGTCAACATTCAGCTTCCAAATTATGAGTCTTTTTCTTCATAGGCATTAGATGTATTTGGTTTTGAAGATGGCTCTTATTAGTACCTTCTTTTTTACATGATGATGTAAATGTGTACCCCTGAAGTGATATTTTTATAATTCCCACCAGACACATAAGATAACTTAAGAACCTCTTGCATGGCTAGATGCTCTTTGCCACAGTGTGCATACTCAGTTAGATCACTCTCAACTGAAAGCCCATTGAGACTTGAAGAAGAACAAAGGACAGTAATATTTTTAGCAGATTTATATTTGTCCCAGCCTGATAAGTTGAAAAGGTCATAAAACTCTGTCAGCTCTGGGAAAATAATTTACTATTGTAAAGGAACTCAGGACAGCATGAGCTGGACATAATCCTGTATCCAAACTGGTTGGTTGACAATGTAGACAGTCCAACTCTTAGCAACACCTGTTTTGTAAAGTGCACTAGAAAGCAAATATTATAAAGTATATGAAAATTGATTATTTCTGAATCATATGGGTTCTAGTATCCATTCAGGCTATTAAACTGTGGCTGAGAATGTTGATTGAGAAAGATTGTGGGGTCTCTCTTATTTTGATTGATGTATGGGGTATGTTTAATGATAAGAATTCTGATGTCCAAGATAGCTGAATAGTTTGCTGTTGCTGGTTCTACTTGGGACAATTTCAAAAGGGTCTGAAGAAAGCTGATTCCCAGCTGTATTTGTAAACCCTTGTAATAAAACACCTTTGACTTGGTCTCCCATAGAAATGATCCTGCTGGTTAGGATAATAGGATCTCCCTACCTCCCTAATATAGATAAAAATATTGGTGAATGTATTCTAACACAAACCTGCTAATTAAAATGAAACAGTGGTAACATTGTGCTGCTATCCACTTGCTTGTTTAACTAGTTCACCTGTAACTGTCTGTGCAGGCTGAAACTGAGCTATAGTGGATGATGTTTTCAATCCACAGCCCTGAAGACAGTTGAAGCATTAACTAGAATTATATTGAAGGTCCTCTGGGGTCCCCATTTTTACTGAAAGGCTGTGATGATTCTGTTTTGGCTCTCTTTTTTATCTTAGATAAGGCCTTCAAATGTAATGGAAAATAAAATTAAAAATACTTTTTCCTGCTTCCCTAGTAGGAAGGATTAGAAATGTTTCCACTTGATCAGTTTAAGGCTAAATACCCATTCTCCAGCATTCAGCCATCTTGACTCCATAGGTGCACAACCTGAAATGGCTGATTCAGCCTTGCCTTTCTCTAAGAGAGCTAAAGGCCAAATGCTGGGTCAACCCTGATGAGGAGCTGAATACCACAGAGAGTGGTGTTTGTGTATCTCCTAGAGAGGAATGTAAAAAGCCTGAGATTTTTAGTGGCTGTCACTGATCTGTTGACACTTACCTGGAATTAAAGCCATCCCTGGAGTATCATGTAGGAAAAACCCCAACTTTTTACACTCTTTCTGTGCTGTCCTACTTGTAGTTGCCCTGGTATGTTACAATCTGCCACTCTGGCTGCTGAACTTTTAGTTATAACTTCAGATAATTTTGGTCAGGAGGTTCTAGAAACTCATTAAATAGTGTTATAATTGCACATGCAGAATGAAGGAAAACAAACACAACTTTAATTTTCTGAGTCCATTAGCCAGCTCCCTTGATTCATTTATCTGGAGGATTGAGAATGCCAGTTAATTTCATTTCCACAGTTACATTTTCCAAAATCATCGAAAGACTAATCAAAAGCTTGTAGCTAATATTTGTGGCTTGTTTGGTTTTCTCTTGTTGTTTGAACTGCTTCCAATATGTCTTGCCAATGACATTTCTCCACCAAGCAGAATAAATACCAAAACTATAGAGAAGTAGTTTTACTGAAGAAAGCAGCAAATATGTTGCCCTGTAAATACAAAGTTTCTCAAAGCCACTGATGTCCTTCTGTAACTTCCACGGCAAGGAAATGACAGACCCAGAATAATTTTAGAATAGCCAGAATAGTTTACTGAGTAGATGTAATATATGTAATTCCAGTACTGTTCCACAGTTTGAAAGATAGATTAACCTACATTTTTAAATCCATTTTTTGCTGTGAAAGAGAAGAGAAAATCTAATCCTCTTGGACTGTCTGCTTAAGATACTGTTATGACTGGAAATTTTATTTGTGAGACTACACTGCACGACCCTGAGTTTAGGCTCTGGGTCCTAAGGTGTTACTTGCCCTCTTTTAATTATGATAAAAGAGGATCTCTACCTCTGAAGTGTTTGGAATCTAAACAAGATAGAATGATCATTCTTGTTATATAAATTAAATACTGACACACAGAGCAATTCAGAGCATATCTTCAATTCAGCAAGCTGCCATCAAAAGAGTAGGCAGTGAAGCAACATCACTGCAGCAATCTGCATGTGTGCTAATTAGTCTGGATGGATGCTGCAATTTCATATTTATATTGCCTCTGAGGTGCTAGCTAGTGTATTAGCCATTTTGGAGCATTATGCATTGCAAACAGATCCAAAGTGATTAAGGATCATGCAGTCAATGTTGGAATTGTGGTTAACCTCACTACTACTTTTTAATTTCCTTCTCCATGTTGCATGAACAATATTACAGTCTCATACATAAGTTTAGGGGAAGGGATCTTTGGAGACCATATGATCCAACTGCTTGCTTGGAACAGGGCTGACATCAGTTTGTTCAGGTTCCTTAAGGCTTTGCTTGATAACTCATCTTGTGAAGATTTTTTTATCTATATATGGTCAGAATTTCCCTTGCTATGACTTGTGTCTATTGCTTCTTGTCCTTTTGTTGGGCATCTCTGAGAAGAGTGTGATACATTCCTCTCCACCCATTAGGTAGTTGTAGGCAGTAACTGAGATCCTTCTTTCCTCTGTCTTCTGCAGGCTGAACAAACCCAGCTCCCTCCTTCTTTCCATGTTCTCCAACTACTAACAACATTGGAGTGGTTGGGCTTGCTCCAGTATGTCCTTGTACTGGGGGGACAAGTCTGTGAGACCATGAGTCTGTCTAAACCCATGTGGTTTTGGAAGTGATAAATTGCATTAATCTCTTCTGGAAGCAAGCTCCTGGTCTTGTGGAATTTTTGCCTCCATTCCAGAACATAAGCTACAGATTTCTTGACTCACATAGCTGGTGGTGTATATCCTGATGATTACCTCACCTGGTCCTGTAAAGGTTTTGAAAATCATGTCTAAGACCTTCGTAATGACTCATATAAAAGTGTTGTGAGAGAGAATATGTGAATATCTCAGTTGAGAAGAGCCTGGTGAGAGAGGTGATGGCTTTCAAGGCAGTTTTAGTGCTACTGAAAAAAAATCCAGCTGCAGTTTTGCACTCACAGCTACAGCTGCAAGAGGAAACTATATGTAGATACAGATGTGGATAAGGAGTTCCAAGAGGAAGATGAGGATTCAGAATAATTGCTTCAGGAGGAAATTTTATTCTGTTTTGGGACTTTTGAAACAAGCTGGGAGGAGGTCACTGTGCTGCAGACCAGTGGTAACCAGCAGTAGTGAGAAGTGAGACAGGCACATGGAGATTTTTGGGTATAATCTGTTAATCACATGGCCATCACTGTGGGTGTGCTGTCAGAATTACCCTAAGCATGTGCTTTGAGAGGAATCCCAGATTCTGGCTGACTCTTTTGTAAATGCTTGTGATGCACAGGAACATTCACAGTGACACAACCTGCTGAGCTCTGCAGGCTGATGTTTATTTTGGTCAGGGTTTTTTCCAGTGTGGTGCTGGTTTTGCGTGACCTGTACACTTTGGGATTAAAATTACTTGGTTGCACATGTTGGTTCACTGAATGGAAAGGTCAGTATTGGTAACACATTTTTAGCTTGTTTTCACTGTTAATAGAACACTCTTTGGGTTTCAAAGTAATGCTGATTCTTTAACCATGGATGCTGGTGAGGGGAATGTGTATTGTTGGGGGTTTTTTGTGGCTTCCATGAATTTTTACATTTGCAGAATTTGTGCTTTTTGTTTATGGGCAATTTAGTGCTTTGCCTTCCAGGGGTGTTCTCCATGTGCATATGGAATCTATTACACATGATTTGTAGATTCTTTGTAGATTTTAAAAACAATGAAGAGTGGGATTTCACAATATAGGAACTATGAACTAAGTTAAAACACCCTAAAAATTTGAAAACTGTTTGTCTTCCTAAAAGTGGAAATGCATAAATATTTTGTAAACAGTCCTGGCTGTAGGGGTTTTAACTAAAGAAAATGGGATATTTGAGCATACTCAAATGCTAAACTTTGAGGTTTTGGGTTATTCTCATAATGACTGGCAATTTGTCCTCTTTGTGATCACTGAGTGATCTTAGAAGCTGGAGTCATGTGGTTCCATCAAAACATTTGGGAAGGAGTGTTGAGAGAACCCTCTGCTTTTCCAGCCCACTCTTCCTGTTGCCAGGATAGAAAAACGTGCTGTGGGAAGGTCTGGTGGTAAATGACTGATCAGGAATGTGAGCTCTACAGAGCCTTGCAGAGAGAGACTATTGGACCTTACCCTTGATACAGACACACAGGATCCCAAACGTGGTGGAGCTGGATGACATGCAATGACTTTCCAAGAGCATTCTTAATACACTAATCTGGTCTGCTTTGATAATCTGGTTTTAGCCATTTCCTTGGTCATGAACTTTCCCTCTTAGTCCCTCTGTCCTTTCTGTTTCCCCTCCAATTCCTTGCCAGTTATAAACCAGTTTTTCTTGCATTTCAGAGGCTTTCCTGAAGATATGGACATTTCTTGTTTCAGTCTACTCTTCCAAGATCTTCATGTGCTGTAGACTTGATAATATGTATTTAAGGATCTCAATACCTCCAGTGAATACTGTGAGGGGGAAAATAACATTATATTTTGTTCAATATCTGTGGTGTCAAAGATTTTTTAAAATATTCATCCAACAACTTTGAGATACCCTCTACAGATCCTTTTTTCTGTCTTGGAATTTGGCCTCAGCTTTCTTTCCATGGTCTTGGGAATATGAGTGTAGGGGATCTAATTAGCTCATGCCCAAAAGAAGCATTTGGAGTCCCACCACGGGGCAAGAGGCCATGGGATAGGATGCTTGTAGATACAGCATGTTAGACCTAGGTCACAGCTTGGTTCCTCCTAATCCCATCTTGTGGCTTGTGAGTTTTGCTGTTGGTGGGGTTTGCTTTGTTATTATGATTGTCAGTCTGCCTGAGGATGCTGTGGTTTGCCTTTAAGGCCTGTTACTTGTGGTGACACTTGAAGCAGATACTCTGTGATCCCACCTGAACTATGTCTGTTATGTGATTAAGTCCCATCTCCTGTCACACGACACAAGTCAGGAACAGCTATTCTCCCATCGTGGGGAGATGTGTGGCCTGATCAAAGGAAACATGTAATTATAAAAGCTAAAGTGAACCCAGCAAAGAATAATTCGCTTTTATTCATTGGATTTATGCCTTCTGAGGCTCTGATCATCTGAGAGGACACAGACATCTACCTAGAGCCTGGATGAAAGCAGTCCTTTCTTGTAAAGTCAAGAGCCCTATGAGGACACCATGTACCTAGAATTTCCCTTTATAACTCCCCTTGTGCGCTCAGCTTTTCTTGTGCTGTCCTTGTTGCTCTGTAATGACTCAGAGGCACCTCTGGAATTAGCAATGTTCATGCCTTCTTAATGCTCCTGTGCCACTTACCTCCTACCTGGCATTTTCCTGTTTCTCAAATGCATTTTTAGTATCCTTCTACTGATCAGAAATCAAATGGCACTCTGAGATAGGCAATGGAAAAGAATCCCTTTTCAGAATTTGCACTGTTCCAGACCTCTGATAAACTGCAGTAAGTGCCTGCTTATTCTGTTCATGCCACCTACAGATGCAGAATTCACTGGAATGGGAGGCAGGTGAAAGGAATCCCTGTTCAATCCTCATTACTGCTTCTGAATTGTGTGAGCTCATGGTTTTCCTCACTTGCCCATTTTTGGGGAACTTCAGCCAGCCAGCCCTGGTATTTCAGAGTGTCTGACCCACAAGGAAAGATAGATACAGTCGAGCACCCAGGTGAAGGAACAGTCTGATCAGAGTAGTTTGAAAAGTTGTGTGGAGATGGTCAGTGTAGTTCAGAGCATGGCTGCAAAGGCCACATTATCACAGTTATGAACCAGCATAGTAATTCCTCAGTTCAGTCATCCTGACAACTGCCCATATAGAGAAAGATCTTTTTTCCTGAAGAGAACCCAGGTTGTAACAGATAGAAATCCTGAAAAAAGCAATCTCAGAAAAGTGCAGGTTGGAATTAAATGGATACAGACAGCTCTTTCAGTTGGAAAACTGATGACATTGCAGTTCTAATTTTATTTTTAACTCAGAAAACACAGAACTGCAAACAGAACTATTCTTTTAGGGGCAGTGGAAACTTTTGAGATTCAAATACACGGTAAGTTTATCAGGAAATAGTCTATTTCCAGTGCACTCCTCAGAAGTAGTTGTAGCAATGTTGAATATGTTATCTCAGGGATATCATCAAGGGAATGCCATACATAGATAGATTTTCCCATTTAAAACATGGATATGAACAAGAACTCCCAAGTTGTTTTGCACTGAAACTCAAGGCCAGCGCCAGCCCGCTGGGCACCTGCCGCTGCCGCTGCTGTGCGGGGTCACCAGCGGTGGGTACCAGTGCCCTGCTGCTGCCGGTCACCGCCAGAATCGGGGGACATTTCCTTCAGCCTGCACTGCACGCGTGATGTGCGAGCAGGGCTGCCATCCTCCACGGCTCTTTGTAACGGGAAATGCCGACCCTCCACTCGCACTCAGCCGCGTCCTGGTGTCTGCCTGGTTCGGAGCGCGGCGCTCGGTTGCTTTCCCTGCCTGCTCGGCGCGCCTGCAGCAGTACCGCACCGCTACCCCCGCTCCCGCACACGCCCTGCGCCCTCCCGCCGCTCGGACTCCGCTCGGGCACGGGCACACGGGGGGCAAACGCCGGCGAGACCCCCGGGGGAGCGCTCCGCCGGGCACCAGCGCTAAAGCGAGCCCTGCCGGGGGATGGCAGCAGCATCCCCCGCGCGGCCGCGGGCCGCGGGTGCG
>VZRX01010032.1:16034-40655 GCA_013398075.1 Notiomystis cincta
CGCGGCGAGGCGGCCGCCCGGGGTCGCGGCGGCGGCAGGGGCGGCGAGGGGCCGGGGTTTCGGTGGCATCCGCTGACAGCTGCACTGCCCGAGCGCGGGGTCAGCGCCGGCGCCCGGCGGGGAGCCCAAACTTTCCCCGGTGGCGAGCCCGGCCTCGCCGGGGGCAGCGGCCGTTCCTTCCAGCATCCCCCGGCAAGGCACCGCCGCCTCCCGCTGCAGCGTGGGATGCTGGCGAGGGCTGAGGTCCAGCCCGGGTGGCAGTCACCTCTCCTTGGCGCACGCTTGGCTTTGGAGAGCCAATTTACCGTGTTCTGCTCTTCCTTGGCAGAGCATTATTCCTATGATATAATTCCGTAAGGTTTTTGTGTTTGGGATTTTTTTAAGAGAATGCAATTTCTAGCATACATATGTAGCTATATAATAGGCCAGATTCATCGTTGGCTGGTATATAACCATAAATAATTCGTTCAAGTTGATTGCAGATTAAGTTTCTTGGCCCAGTATCTTTCCTTTCTTTGTGTATGCTCTTAAATTGCCTTCTCCCTCTGTGCTGTTTAGCTCTAGAGATCGAATTCTTCTCTTGGTTGCAGAAATGTAGAAGAAGAATACTTATACCCCCATAAGTAATGGTGCTGAGTTGGGAGTAGGAAGGAGAGTGGAACTGCCTCATAGTAGTACTTTCTATCTATTAAATAGATCAAGGCTGTCATTGTATGTAATACATGATTCCAAATAAGGTTATATGGATTAGTTCTCTTGGTTGCAAGTCTTAATCAAAATCAGCTGACTTTAAACACTGTCTTAAGCCACAATGAGTCAGTGGTCTTGCGAATCTCTGCTTTTAATTTGGCTTTGATGTGAAATTATGTAGCTTCATTAGCTTTGCTGGTGGTACACTCACACAGCAGTGTGTGTGTCCATAAGGTCTGAAACTGCTTTTCTCAAATCTCTGTATAATAGTGGATCACTTAAATAATACCTGTTTTACTGGGGGTAGGATTCCTCTCATATAACTTTTGTCAGGTTAGCTGGCTAGTCTAAAGCAGTCTTCTGTGGCCATCTCCAGAGAATAATTCGTCTTGCCTTTCTCTGAAAGCACTGCTAATTCTTTGCTGTCAATAGAGGAAGCCCAGGAGACTGGCATATGATAGTCACCTGTGGTTTAGATGGCTGTGAGTTTAAAAGAGATGAATCCCACTTCAGCATACCATGCTGCCCTTACTGGATACCTGCAATGTGCAGCTAGGGATATTCCAGCCAGCCAAGCCAGTGAGCAAGGCTCTTCAGGTGGTGCTTGGAAGCACCACTTTCTCAATTTTTGTGTTGTAAATCTTGGATCATCATATTACCCTGCCCTCTGCCACTTACTGCTCATGTGGTTTTGGCATGTGAGCCCTGAGGCCATGGCTTGTGTGTTACCTGCTGGTTTATACCCTGTGAATCACCCTGTAATGCAGAACTTGTTACCATGCTCATTCTGACCAAAGAGCCAGAAAGCCAAATAAGAGATGAGCCTCAGTTTCACAGAATCATAGAATGGTTTGGTTGGAAGGGACCTTAAAGATCATCTTGTTCCAACCTCCCTGCCATGAGCAGGGACATGTTCCACTAAACCAGGTTGCTCCAAGCCCTATCCAGCCTGACCTTGAACATTTCCAGGAATGGGGCATCCACAGCTTCTGTGGGCAGCCTAACTCAAATCCCCAGTTTTTAGCTTTCTCTCAAGGATGTTCCCTAATAATTAACCTCATTGATACTTTAAAGTTCTTCTGAACCTGGGCACTCCCCTGGCCAACCTTGAGAAATCAAGGTTAGCATCTTTAATACACCGTTGGCACCTAATTGAGCCTGGAAAGTCATCCCTCAGCTTTTAGTGCCTTTGGTAGTATGTAGAACAGGTAAAATGGAAATGGTAATTTCATTTTCCAGTGTCAAGCAAATAATTTAAGCTTTCTTTCCTTTCAGTATGAACATTTTAGGAGGAGCTACCAGGCTCTTAAAAGAACTCAGTGTATTACTGCTTTACTGTTGCCTGATGCTACAAAATTAAACTGCTTTTGTCTGTGAAAATTTCTGTACAGCCCTTCCCTGCTAATTAAACATGCCCTCATAGAGCTGTCTTTCTTGAGTGAAAGGCATTAGAGGTGTGAATACAAATGGATTTTCTCACAATGTCAGACTGAGACTTTATTTGAAAAATTAAAGCAAAAACATTCTGAGAACTGTTAAAAGTTATAATCCATGAAGTTTTGACTTCTGCACTTACAGAATGTAAATGCATATGTAATGCACACATATGTAGGGAGAGTTATCTAAGAAAAATATTACTTGGTCTAAGAGCTAAATAGGAGCCAAGCTGGGACCTGTTACCCTAAACCATCCCATTCCTGCCTCACTGTATTAGTGAGTTGGTTACACAGTCATAGAATCATGGAGTTGTTAAGGTTGGAAAAGACTTTTAAAGTCATCAAGTCCAACCATCAACCCAGCACCACCACCATGTTCACCATTAAACTGTGTCTTCAGGTGCCATATGCATGTGTTTTTTGAACACTTGAAAGGATTATGATTTCACCACTTGCCTGGGCAGTCAGTGCTTTACAATCCTTTCTGTGAAGAAATGTTTCCTAATATCCAATCTAAACCTAAACCAGTGCAATTTGAGGGCATTTCCCCTCACTTTTCCCCTCCATTCATTGCTTGGGAGAAGAGACTGATCCTCACTTCACTACAACCTCCTATCAGGGAGTCATAGAGAGCAATAAGATTCCTTTTCTCCAGACCAAACACCTCCAGCTCTCTCAGACACTTCTCATAAGACTTGTACTCCAAGTTCTATGAGGAGCCACTTACATCTCCAGCTGTCATGTGGATGTCTCAGGTATCCCAAAGTTACAAAATGGCTAATACCATATCTCAGTTCAGCATTTTCTTCTTAACAGATAAACTTGCACAGCCAGGTCAATCAGAGAAAATAAAAGAATAACCTTTTATAATTTTAACAGGACGGACATTTCCAAAGAAGGGTCAGACGTGTGTGGTGCACTACACAGGTAAGGCATGTTCTGGCTGTTCTCTCAATGCCAACTGCTTCACATTCAAGAGTGATTCCCCATTTCAGATGTCTGTTGTATTTTTTGCTTTGTTCTCTCAGTCATAATCCCCTGGATAATGTCTGGATGGGTTTCCTGCATAGTTCACTTCTAGCTGAGTCGTTCAGGCTGCAGTACCTTGATGTGCCTGCTGGCAAATTTGCCCTGGGTAGCATTGGAAGGTGAGAGCTTTGCAGAAGAAGCTGCAGACCTGATTCAATAAGTCATTTTACTAGCTAACAAAATCGAGCATGAAACAGTCAAAATGCTGGGGTCATATTTTTACAGCCTCTGATCTTGACACAGACAGTTAATGATTATATATATCTTAAAAGTATGTGTTCATGTATTGGCAGTAAAATTCATTCCAGATTGAAGAGATCAATACAAGGTCTGTTTAAACACCTGCTTTATGGACTTGTGTTAATCTTAAGTGGTGAGCTGGTTAATGGAGCTGTTTATGCTGAAGAAGAAAATGTTCTTTAAATCAGTTTATGATGTTATGCTTTTTATGTAGTTATGTAAGTTGTCAAAAGGATGCAAAAATCTCTGCAGTCCGAGTCTCCAACTGGGAAGTTCACTTCAAGAGCTGCCATTTTGAGATATTTCCCTTAAGAAGACAACATGCAGGTTATGTAGGGATTGAAGCTTCTGATCTGGGCTTAGATAGTGAGGTAATGTTTTCCTCTAGTTCAGGAGGATAGGAAAGTTCTCTCTGGTAACTGTTGCTTTCCTTCAGCTATGTACTTGCTTCTTACAACTGGAGCAAGATGGGAACATTTTCCAATAAATATAACTAATGAAGTAAACCTGTTTTTATTTTCAATAAACTTTTCATATAATTTCAATAATACCACCATTCAGAAGGTTATCTGGGAGTTAGTGCACTGGCTTGGGGTGGAAGTTTTCTGGGTTTAAGCTCCTGTATATATATATTTATATATTTAGAGTATTTGGAGCTAATGAGGGCTTCTGGTTTGAATTAGAAGATGTTAAAATACATGGATCTCCCATTCCAGTCTCAGCTCTTACAGACATTTCTCTGTAACTTAGATATGAAAATAGATGTTTTGAAATTATTTTTGTGAAGATGCTGAAATATATGTTTCTCTTCCTGTCCAAACTTCAAAAGGTTTTATGAAATAAAATTGTCACCTCCCACCCTTAGTTAGTTCAAGATAAATTTAAATGTCAGAACTGAAATAGGCAAAAAAATTTGAGCCTGGTGGCTCCCACAAAGCACATTTTTTCTGGATAACTTCAGAGAGTGTGAATGGTAAATGTGAGAAGATAACAAGATGCTGCATACTCCTATTGATATTAGATAGTATCTTAGATGAGGCTCTTGTAAGCTGGCTTTGACATAAAAGACTTTATAAAAACTCTTTAAATCAATCTCTAGCATAAACTGTGCTTTCTCCATATATCTTGCTGCTGGTGCTGTGCAACCTCTCTTGACTCTCAGATTAGAACAGATACCAGGGAAGCTCATCACCTCAGTTCCACTGCTGGTGCCAGCAGTCATTGGTGGTGATGTTTTTAAATTGAGAGCATGGTTAGTGGATAAAGTGTTTCCTTCCAGGGGTCTATAAAGCATGTGGGTAAGATGACATTTAAGTGTTGAGTTTTAGTTGAAAACTGTTTTATCTGAATCCAGTACAGTTTCTTTTTGTACTGATGGGATTCCGGATGTGCCTGGTATTTATTTTGGAATGATCTTTATCTTATGTATGTGATCTTATTAGGCCTCAATGTACTTAATACTTAATACCCACCACACCTGTGAGTCCTGCTTTAGGAATTGGGTAAGTTAGAGGGAAGTCTGCAGAGAAATCCAGAACCTCTGTCGTGGCACCTAAAATGGGAGCTAGGAAAAACTAAGACACCTAGGTGCAAGGAAATGATCCAGAAATGCTGCTTTTCAGAGCTGCTTTATATTGTATAGCATGTAAAAGTCTCAAGTTTTCTCCATAGTCAGCCTATGTGTCACTCTGGAGCTGGGCACACATAGCTGTGAGGAGGAGGTGTGTTATGGGAAGTCAGGGAACCATGCACTGACTGGACTCCATCGAGATCAGAGATTGTTTGGATGCCCAGAAAAGCCTGACCTCGCTGGAGTGCTTGGAGCACAGCTCTGAATCCAGGATCAGGCAGAGCAGAAAGCCAGAAACACGGCCTGTGGGAGCCCACTTGAGGTGTAATAACTGAACAGGCCTTTCAGACATGGCAAACCTATCCCCGGCTGGCTCTTGCAGTAGAAGAGGTCATAACTCTGCTTGCCACATCTTGAACTGCAACTGTTACATTCCTGGGGAGAAAAAGCTGAAATTTCCCACTCCCTCCAGTTTAGCTTGGGACACTGAGCAATGAGGAGTGCAAGAGCCATGGGCAATGAAAGGAGCAGGCAAGGTGAGTATTTGGTGCAGGCACTCATGCAGGGATATGAAGGGAGTTGTAGGGCAATCTGTGTCTTTGGGGATTAATTCAATAGCTTTTTTTTAAGCCTATGATTTTCCCATGTGGTGCCAGCTGGGCAGCTGTAACTTCTTGCATGTAACTTCTGGCAGTGGCCTGTCTGCTCTCATACCAGCACACAGAGTGGTGATACAGCTCCTTAGCACAAACAGGGCTCGGGTTTTGTCCATGCGTAGAAAAAACATTGCCTGCCCACGAATTATTCCTGTCTCAAAGGAGAGGAGAGGCTGAAATGGGTTTTCTTCTGCCAGAGAATGAATCTTTAGGGAGGCTCCAGTGAGGAGTGGGCTATGGCCTCTATAGTGCCTTATTTCCCTCTTGCCTTTGCTGTGGTAGGCGTGCATTTACCATGTGGTGGGGAGTGATGGCAGAGAGCATGGACAGGAAGGGGCTGCTGGCACTGCAGGAGTAAAAGGCCCGTGGCAACCTCCATTGTTTTAGGAGTAAGCTGTAAGTCATACAGACTGGTGGTCCATGCAGAAAAAGTCCAGGAAGGACCAAAGGCTGGGACCCCAGATGTTTGGCAGAGCTTTAGAGTTCTGTCTGCTGGTCCTCCAGGATTTTATGATTCATCCCCAAGGTAGAGATTCAGCAGGGTAGTTTCTAGTCTGACAACGCTACATGTTCTGGAGGAGTGGGAAGTGAGAACTGGAATCTCCTCAAGATGAAGGAGAACTGTGATTGAGTTTTACACTTCTGCTGTCAGCGCTCCAGCTATTAGGCTGTTACATGTGGCAGCTTTTCCTCTTCCTCTCCCTGATCAGCTGGATGTATAATCTCAGGATAAGGCATGGTCTGATTCCCAAAAGCTTTGTGATGCCTTAAGGAATAGACCTTAAGTTCCAGTGGCAGCAGGAGTAAGGTGCAGCCTCACTAGGGAGCAGTTTAGAAAGGACCTCTTAGTTTAAGCAAATTTTTTACAATTATTTTCCCCCTCCTTAGGAGTAACTCTCAGCTGCTTAAAATTAGAGCAGGATTTTTGGATTACCCTTCAGAAGTACCTAATTGCCTTTTCATAAGATGCCTTAGTGCCTAACTTTGGTCCTGTAAATCACCTGCTAATTTTTCAGCTTTGCACAGCCTGATTTAAGTACACTAATAGATGTCCACATAATTGCAGAAGATTACATAGGGGAACTGTGATAGAACATGAAACCAAGTCCCAGTCTTAGTATATGATGGAAAAAATGTGGTCAGATTCTTGTATGCTTATCTTTGTTAACAAATATAAGAAATTTAATAATTTCTTCTTAGCATCTATGTTGAGTCTCAAAAGTTACCTGACCCAATATTACAGTAATGGGATTAATAGATAAGGCAGAGCACTGGCACTGAAGTGCATTTGCAGCAGCACTGGTTTCTGTCATGTTTTTTGTCACAGATTTCCTTAAGCAAGCTTCTCAAAGCCTTTGGCAATCTGCTTACTCCTTCTGTTTTCCATCTGCAGAATGATAGTTGTACTTTGTTGCCTCCTGTAGAGAGACTGCAGGCAGTTTGAGACAGGAGCTGCCTCCTTCTTCGTGCCTGCTGTAATGGCGACCTGATCTTGATGGGGTCTTCAGGTTACATTGGACTGCTGACAGTAGTGCTAGCAAACTAATTAATCCTGGTGTGCATAAAAGGAGCTAAGGCATTTTCTGCAGTTTTGTTTCCTGGGATTTAAATTTGTTGACTGGCAACAGGAATTAGCAGTATAGACTTTCCAAAGATTTATGAAGATGATACAAAAAGTGTCTTTCAGTTAGAAATGCCCCTCAACAAAACCTTCACTGAGGAGGGTTATGCTCTGTCTGCAGACTGTGAGGTAAAACCTGCACACCAGGAAGCTGAATCCCATTCCTGGCCCTCCTGCTGGAGGGTGGTGTGCCTTCAGACCAGCTTTGTGTGTACTGAATCTAAATCTGCTCATGGTAATGAGAGGGCAGCTTTTTTCCCCAAGTTATTCAGAGCTGACATTGTCTTGTCTCATGTAGCTTGTGGCAGAGCTGAATTCTTAACCTCATCATCTTTCTCCTTGGCCACCTGTAAATCTGATTATAATACAATTACCCTTTTAAAGGAACTGATGATAACCAGTGTTTCCAGTACCTAGAACTGACTTATTTGAGTGAGACTATAAAGACACAATAAATCATTAATTACTTATTAAACTGGACTTCTCTCAGAAGATTTTTCATAGACTATGACCCTAGGACTATGACCCCAAAATTGCACTAAGTAGATTTCCAATAGAATAGGATATTTCAGTTGGAAGGGACGTAAAAATGATCATCTCTTTCAACTGCCTGATGACATCAGAGCTGACCAAAAGTTAAAGTATTTTGTGAAGGTCATTGTGCAAATGCCTCTTACACACTGACAGGTTTGAGGGATTGACCAGCTCTCCAGTGCTGGGCTCCCAACTCAGTGAAGAAATACTTCCTAATGGCCAGGCTAAACCTCCCTTGGAGCAGCTTGGAACCATTCCCACATGTCCTGTCAGTGATCCCAGGGAGAAGAGCCCAGCACCTCCCTCTCTACTTCAATATTTCAATACTGAGAAGTTGATTTTTATTTTTTTTTAATGCTTAAAGTGAAATTCCACATTGAAATAAATGAATACTACTCCATTTATTTCAGCTGAGTGGTAGAAATTAATTTTGTTTCAGGAAGCAGGCTTTTATTTAAAGCAGAACAAATGATTAATTGTTCTTTTCCTAGTGGTCTGAGGAGAAATTTGTATCATCTTCTTTCCCCATATATTGCCAGAATTACTTTATATTGTTTCTTTAGCTTTGGCAGTGGTGTAGTGTTGAGAGTTATGGTTGTGTCTGTGAAGTTGAAAGTCCTTTATATAACAAAAGCATACTGCATAGATATAGATGAATAGTAATTCATAGAATATGCTTGATTTATCATGATTAAAACCACTATTTTCCATTTAATACAATAGAAATGTAATGCAATTCCCTTGAAATAGTTCTTGCCAAAAAGATCTGCCTATTTTTCTTGGATCAAAATCAACCCAGCCTTAAGTGTACGTAGTAATAGCCAGAGATTTGTCTATACTGACATACTCTCAAAAAGGCTGACATAAATTCAGAGCAGCTTTGCAGAGTGTCATCTCTCTGTGAGCATGACTGGGGTACATCAGCCTTGTGCAAGCACTTTGTGCCAGGTGAGTACAGGAGGGTGTTATTTCTCTGGTCCCACTTTCTGAAATATCTGTACCTCTCCAAGTGGGAGCTCTGCAAATGTAGCTGAGAGGAGAATTGAACTAAGTAAGGCATTTAATCAAAATTCTTTGTCTCCAGGAAGCTGTCTAGCTGGGTTTGGAAGAGGACAGTGAACACTGCAATTAGAACTATTAATAAGAATTACATTGTAACAGACATTATAATTGAGCCTTGATTTAAAGCCAGCTAAATCTTGCTTACCTAGATGGAATTTAATTCTTTAATCAAGCATGTTCCCAAGATACAATATACCAGAGGAGTGTGATGTCTGTCCATCTTTTGGGGACTGCCAGTTTTTGTATTTTTTTATTTAATGCCCTGGTTTGAAAGGATGAAAGCCTTTTGCTTCTGTGGAGATTTTGGTGGCAGCTAAGCACTTAGAAACATCTTTTGTCTTTGGTGGATCACAACTGCAAAAAGTAGTTTTAGTCCTCCCTGAGGAACGTGGTCTTTTGCTGCCCCTTAGAAACAATTTTCAGGTCTTAAACTCTGTCAATAAAGATTCTCATCTTTGCTTATTTAATAGAGATTAGTTATCCCTGGAAGTATTTTAGCAGTGACTGTGGCCTGATAGTGATGATAGTGATCAGGGTCCAGAAGCGAAAGTCTCAGCAGAAGAGATTTCTCCTACACATTTTGCTGCCAGCTTAGTGGCTGATGTCAGGTATGTTACTTGCTCTTTCATTTTGTAAATTTGATAGAAAAAGAGGCTGTGCCTCTCAAAATTGTCATGCAATTAATGTTTGCAAGTGCAGTGAGACTCACTGTAAGAAGAAGCTATTGATGTGAAAAAGTGATTTGATGAATAAAAAGGTTCAGAGATTTGTAAGAGAAAAAGTAGCAGCTTCAGCAGCAGAGTGAGTGAGTTTAAACTGAACACACCAGATTGTTGCCTGATGGAAAAGGATCAATGTTACAAACTGTAGCCTTAAGTTTCCCAGTTGCTCCTCCTTTGTTGTGTCGCTGTGTATGGTGCCCACTGGTTTCACTGAAATCACTTGTGGTGTTAAATGTTATTTAGTGTGGGTTAGTGAATCAGAAAAGGACCTTGAACTGTTTCAATAGCGTTCTTATTGGCAACCTCAGCAGTGAACTAAGAATTGGAAGTCTCTCCCCTTAAGGGTGCTCCCCATGTCACTGAGGTGTTATTTGGACAGCTGCTGATGTGCTTTGAGCAAAGAAAGGGGAGACTTCAGGGTTGCCCATGAACACTGTCTTATATTCATTTGTGAAGAAGACAGGATGAGTTTCATTCCTGCAGAGTAAAGAAGATTATAAATAGATTTTTTTCAAGATAGCATACACGGGCACTTTCTCCCCTGGCAGAGACTCCTCTGTCAGCATGAGACATGCTGAGTTGATTTGGTGACTGCTAGCTTCGATTTTGGAGCATTTGCTAACCTTTACAGGATTTCCTTTCATGGAGGGATTGTAGCATCCTGCTCTCTTCCTGTTGTGCACAGAAATGAAACTGCTAGCGAATAATTAAACCTCCTACTCCTACCTCACAAAAGCCTCGGAAAAGTGGATTTCAAGATATTAAAAAAAAAGCTCACAAAGCAGATTATCTAAAGTACCAGAGAACTAATAGCCTCTGTTCATCAAGTTTTTAAAAGCTCAGAGCTGATCCAAAAAAGTGCCATCTCTTAGAAAATTAGATTGCTGTTTCAAACAAGGTATTTTTGCTGGATCCTCTTTGCACTTATTTTCAATGATCCCAGTGTGCCCTGCTTAAAGCTCATATGTGTATTTGAGGATTTAGACCTGAAAGATTTGCATCAATTCTTGATCATTAGAATTCCAGGTCCTTACAGGAATTACATCATTTTCTAGTAATTTATGCAGCCAAAAATCAAAGAATTGTTGAAAAAAACTATGCAATGAATAGTGTTTGTTAGTGTAAAATGTACAAATGATCCTACATCAGCCAAAGAGAAGCTCTTATCAGCTGGCACCAGTGATAGGCTTGTCTCCCTTTATTGACAAAATAGAACTGACATCCCTGTATTTACCTAATTAAGAAGTCTAAATTGAGAGCTTAGTTACCTTGGGTTACCAAAATAGTTAGATTGTGGATGTGCCTCTCTTTCTATTGATTAGATAAAGAGCTTAATACAGTTCCTAGGTCAGGCAGCTCAGCTAGGCAGGGAGTGTGGAAGGGGGAATATTTTCTTAATTTGACAACAGGTGGTGTCACCCCTCTGCAGGGGAAGCAGGGCAGGGATGTGTGTAACACACCACATCTCAGGGGTGTGACCCGAGCAGAGGCTGTGCAGCCAGAGGTCTCTGCAGGCTTGTGATGTCCAGCACTCAGTGCACTGGGCTGAGTGCTGCAGGGATGTGTGTGGGAGAGCCCTGGGGAGGGCAGTGCCAAGGAGCTCTCAGGGTCCCCTTTCTGGCGCTGAGGAGGCTGAGCAGGCGGCCTCGGAGGTGTTGGCAGGAGTTCTGCTGAGTCTTGTTGGGCCAGGGCCAGGGGGTGGGGGGGCTTTCTATTGGAAGCAGCATCTCTCAACTGAGACATATTATTTAGCTTTACTTACTCAAGGGCATTGTAAATCTTCCTCTTTTTTTTTTTTTCNGACCTAAGCCACTATATTTCCATGGTTTTATCTGTTGACAAGCATTTTCTCTTTTTTTTTTTTCTTTTTTTTTTTTTCCACAGACTGCTGGCTGCAGAAGTTTCTACTCCCTTGCACATCACTCATTGTGAGGGATCTTAAATGTTGTAGCTGTGGTGTCATCAGGCAGAGCCAGAGGGCCTTTGTAGCTGAGGCAGCAGGTCCATGTACTTAGGCAGTGCAGTCCTTTATCTCCCATCCAACACCCTGGGATTTCTAAAACTCAGTGTTACAGCAGTGGTTGTGAGGTACATTTCATTTTAGATCTCCCTGTGTCTCTTACAATATCCCAAGTGTGGTTACTCCTTCCAGATCTTTTCCATTTAATCCTGCATAGTTATTTGGTTCTTAGTTGTCACTTCCTGCTCAAATTCCCTTTCCTTTGCACATTTAATGATGTGACAACCTTGATTTAGCAAGATTATCTTCTCTTTTTCTCTTCTCAGTGAGAAAAGGAAGACTTGTTTTTTGAAGGTGATTTCCTGCTGGACAGAGGAAAAGACGTAACAGCTAATTAATTCTTTTTCCAATCTGTGATTGCTACAAAAAAGACACTCCCAGATGCATTGGTATTATCTAGTTCTTAATGACTGAAGTGAAATATATTTTGCTACTTCCTAACCTGTTGAAGTTACTGCTGTTGCAATTTTGAAAGTAGCAGCTTTCTATTGAAAATTTTTATACTGTTCTAGGAAAAAAAACCCCCAAACCTTTTACCTTTTAACAACAAACTATTTAAATTAAGATGGATGGTAGAAAATGACGATGTACTTTAGTTTTGATTAGGTTTTCTGTCTTTCTCTAACCAATTTTGATTTGATTGGTTATATAAGCATTGTAAACAAACCAAACAAGTAGTTGTTTGGAAATTACACTAAAATACTATATAGGGATTGCATGGGATTGTTACGGGAAGTTACATTTTTGTTCTCTCCTGTGGATAAATTTCTGGTTTTGCAATAAGCAGGGATTTTCCAGAAGACAGGAGGGCCTCATACATTTGGAGGTGCAATGTAGCCATATCTAGAGTACATAAAAGAAAATAGAAGGTCAGTCACACAGTGGACAAGTTCCTGAGGCATTGTCATCAAGTGTTGCCATTTTCAGACTGGAATGTACAATTTTCAGCCTGAAGAATTGAAATAAATTATTTTGTTTGTTAAAGCTGTAATTTTGGAGAAAAGGCTTTTCCCACAGACTTTGAAGACAGAGGATCTGAGTCTGAAATTCATAGGCTGCTGCCAACTCTCTATCTATATCAGAGGATCACGTGTTGGAAGGGACCTTAAAGATCTCTACTTCCAACCCCCTGTGGGCAGGGACATCTTCCACTAGACCAGGTTGCTCAAAGCCCCATCCCACCTGGCCTTGAACACTGCCAGTGGGTGAGTGTGGGGCATCCACAGCTTCTCTGGGCAGCCCATTCCAGTGCCTCACTCTCTGGCAGTGTCTGTCACTGGTGAGAGCAGGAGCTGCTCCTGTGTCACCCTGCCTGTGTGACCAGCTCCCCACACCCTTGTGTCCCACAGTGGCCAGCTGGCAACAGCTCTGGAAAACTATGGCTGTGTCTGTCCCACTCTATTAGGAGTTTCTGGAGAACACAGACAGCCCATTGATAGCTTTGCTTATTCTGTCCTTTGAATTTCTTCTGCCATCATTTGCATCTCATCTTCTATCAAATAAATAGCAGGGACAGGTTCAGATGCTTGCTTAGGTCAGTGGGCAGTGCTCCTGCACAGCACAGCTGAGGGCTATCATCTGACTGTGCCCATTTTGTCATGTCCTACCTTTTCCTGCCTGGAACTCAAGAGTCCTGACCTTTTATATCGAGGTCACTCTGACAGTGTCTCTCTGCTGATGAGAGCAGGAGCTGCTCCTCTGTCACTCTGCCTGGGTGATCAGCTCCCCACACCCTTGTGTGCCTTGTTTTATATCTGAACACTGAGGACTTCCAGAGCCTGCAACTATAAGAAGAGATGTCTAAAAGTCATTGGAACAGGGTGGGAATGCCTCATTACAAAATGATCCTTACCTGTGCCATTGAGACTTGTTCTTTGTGAAATCAGTCATAAAGCTCATCTCATTTTCAATATTTTTTGCAATCCCTGACTGAGAGTGTTGGAGTTTTAAATGTGTATGAGTCAAATGCAAATTTGGAGTTGATACAGTCCTGAAGAGCTGCCATCATTAGTCCCCTTTGGACAACTTAGAAAGCTGAATCTGATCAAAGAGCTACTCACTTAATTTATAAATTGCTTTGGAAAATGAAAAGCTTTTTTTGTTAACTCCACTTTAAAAGACAGGAACATTCAGAAGGGAAATGCTATGTCCAGGATACAAAGTGAGCCTCTAGAAAAGTTGAGGCTAAAAATTCATGGGTTTTCTTAATTCTTTATCTATTATGTTTACCTATTTACTTAGCTATTGCATTACCCACATATATATAGGCTACAGCTACTCTGCAGAAGAGCTGTTTATTTTTTTTCCAGACCTCAAAAAAGTGTTTACCTTTTGAGAACAAACTATTTAAATTAAGATAAATGGTGAATAATCACGAGGTACTTTAGTTTTTATTAGGTTTTCTGTCTTTCTCTAACCAATTTTGATTTGATTGGTTATATAAGCATTGTAAACAGAATAAGCACTCAGCCCTTCCCTGCTGTAAAGAGTAGGGGACTTGATTGTTACAATTCACTGTATTTCAATAAAGTAACTAAAGCTTGCAGTACATTGATTCCCTAAAACTGCAGAGCCATTTCTCAAGTGCTTCCCTAAGACTTGCTATCATAGCACATTCAAAGCTCCTCTTCAGATTCAAAAGTTTCTAAAGCATTTGGGAAAACAGTATGAAATAAAGTAGGCTGGACCTGAGAGAACGTGGAGCTATAAACAGAGGGGCCAGAGGTGATGAAGAACTGAGAAATTATTTGCCTTACAGCAAAAGAGCAGAAAAATCTTGGGCTGGGATTTTTCCCTGTAGGAGTGTGAGAAGAAACATTGAGTGATTGCAAAGCACCTCCATGCTGTAATGGAGTTACACAACCTGTAATCTTTCTATTATTCAGTCTGTCACTGTAGGACTGGCCCATTTGGAGGCTACAAAGCATTGAGATGCTGACAGCTGTGTGAGGCAGTAAGGGATGTGGTTGGCCATTGTGTTTATAGAGGGCATGAGATAAGAATAGCTCCCAGTCCTCAGTGCCTGCCACGCTCACTTGAGGTTTTGGACACCTCTGTACGTCTTGTGGACAAGTAGCTGTGTTGAAAAAGCAGAGGGCACTAGGGCAGTGCTTATCTTAGCTCTTTTTTTCCCTTGAGAAACTGATGTACAGTACAGGCCAAAAGGGTGTCAGCTGATAAAAGTCAGACTAATGTGAAGTGTTCTCTGGGTTTGGTGTCGAGGAGCCTGCCCTGTGAGGGGAACTGGACACTGTCTGGCACACCGTGAATAAATGAATGTCCCCAATGTGCCCTTCTCTACCCTCCTGTTGGGCTCTTACTATGCATAGGACCACCCTTCTTCTTCTAGTTTTTTTCAATATTTCAACTTTTCAAAATTCAACAATTTGTTATGGACTTCTAGAAAAATTTTCTAGTCTGTTTGTTTAGTCACATGCAAGTTTTCATTACAGTTTTCAGTGTTACTCATTTTGCAGCTTCTTAAGCATGTTCTACAGTACCTTAAGCTGAGACTTGTTTTCAGATTGCTTCCTCAGAGGATGAAGCAGTGGAGATTTTTAGCATATCCAAAATAAGATATGAGTGCAGCCCTGATTTGAAAATGTTTCTTATGCTGCAGCACAATTGCTTGTCACAGACACCAAAGGTGCTACAGTGTGAATAGGTAGGGCTGAAACAGGGGATGCAGGGACATCCCCAGCTATTTCCTCCTGCCTTTGCATCACTGTGTCCTGTGTGTAGGAATGTTGCAGTGGCTGCACTGTGAACTGGGCTGAAAATCTGATGTGAAAGAAAAGGATGTTGGAGAAGGAGGGAGGAAGTGCTTGTGAAGGACATCAGGACAACAGGATGGAAGTGCAGGGTGCTGGAAAAAGCAACAGCCACACTTGTGATCTGGCACTGCTGTAGGCCTGGAGTTCTGCTGTGGTGTAGGGAGCCAAACCACTGGGGTGGCTGTAGAGAAGAGAAAAGAAGATTTGCCTGTGGGAACAAGAGGGAGTTTTATTTCTGCTTCCTTCTCGCATTTCTGCCCTGTCCAGCTTCCCAGTAGTGCACAGTGTGGGGACCTTCCCATAGGAAATTCTCAGTCTCTCCATTGCAATAATGTACTGGGACAAAGTTGTCCTGTTAGCTTAGTTAGTTATACATATACTTGTCCATATGTGTAACACTGCTGTGATGAGGACTCTCTAGTGGTGCTGTTACTTGTTTATACAAGTGATCTCAGAATAAATTTGCTTGACATTTTTTTCCCCAAGAAGAGAAGACATAAAATTTCCTTCTTGAAACTTGGTACTAAAGAACATTTTTGGTGCAGTTATTTAGTGGTGGGTGGACAGTCGTTCCAGGGCTGAGGTTGTAGAGCACAGTGAGAGCATTTTACTGAGGCAGATGAGGGTCTATACAGGGGGAAAGAATTATTGTTAAATGTATTTACTAATACAGTGTACATGACTGTACTGTTGCCCTTCTGCTGAGCAATTGCAAATTTCAGACCTTTATAATTAGCTTCTCATCAGAAAATGAATCAATGCCACTAGCCAAGGTAACTTCTGAGTGTGACCTGTGTAAATCTGTCTCTGAGCAGGATTCATCAGAACTACATTAGTTCCTGATGAAGGTAACAACTCAGATGTCACAGGCACTACCAGGGTGAAGTATTTAAAGAACCCACCATACACCTGAAGTAGTGACTGTGCTGCACAAGATGATTGTGACTATTTTTTCACCTGCAAAAGATTCATGGCTCTTGGATTTAAAAGTCAAAAAAATGGTTTTGCTGAACCTTCCTTTTACTGCTCCTTGTGAAGCAGCATTTGTTAATTTAGAAATGCTTCTTTTGGCCAAGCTGTGTGAGGATCAATTTGATGACAGGCCCTTCATAGGAAGAAGGTACTTAGGACTTTTTTATGGGGAGAACCCACAAGCCATGGATGCTTTTCTCCCTGCTGTTTGCCAGAGAGCTGGGGGAACAACTTAGGAAAAAAGATAAATCAGCATACCAAGTATTTTTTAAACTGTGATGCATATCTTACACAACAGAATAGGGTGTTAGCTTAAATATGGATCAACACTTACACATTTAAGATGGATTAGGGTGGATTTTTTCAGTTTGTTTTGCTGGTTTTAGATGTATTCAAGAAAGACATCTCTAATACAGGTGTATATGTGCCATAGTATTAAGATAGTATAAGTATAAAGACCTTAGATTATAATGTTAGAAAGTTCAGGTCAAAGTGAGTGTGGGTTTTTAGTGTTCAAAACATTTAAAAATAAATTCTGACTCTTGTTTTGTCTCAGTATTACAGCTCTGAAATGTATCATGTTGTGTTGTACTCTGTTCAGCTGGTCTTTCTCATCTGTGTTTTTGGTGAGTAGTAGTGACAAAATGCTGATTTAGGATGTCACAGAAATGGAATAGACTATTTCAGATGGAAGGGACCTATGACTATCACCTGGCCCAACTGCCCAATCACTTCAGAGCTGACCAAAAATTAAAGCATATTACTAAAGGCATTGTCCAAGTGCATTTTAAACACTGACAGGCAATTTTGGGTCATTGGTAGAAAATCTTGTCGAGCTGGCTCTAAAGGAGTAGGTGTATGGGTGGCTGGATAATGTTTGCAGAGGATCATGAGGTTTTCCATCATGGTCTGCAAGGAATTCATGGTACTCTGAATAAGAACCTTAAAAAGATACAAAATAAACATGCCAGTGGATATAAAATTGGCTTATTGAATAGAGGAGTTTCCAGTAGACCTTAAAATGGACTGGTGTCAGCCCCACTGTGATGTTTTTAGCAGTGGAGGAAGATATCAAGGTGATAAAAATTAACAGATACATCCTAAATAAATGTTCTCATCCTGTAGGCCATTGATACACAGTAATAGGGATCACTAAGAAATATTGTAAGTAAATAATGTGTTTCAGTTGCTATAAAACTCTCTAAAACCTGAAGGTGGAAGAGCAAAGAGTGAAGCCTGTGCTTACTGATAGGAGGACTTTGTCATGTGAAGCAGTGACTTTGAAACAGATTTGGGGAGTGGTGGTTGGTTATCAACTGAACACATGCTCTGAGCTGTTCTTTGGCCAAAAAGCTGACTGCAGCCCATGAATACATAAACAGGAGCACTGAGGAGAAGAGAGGAGGGCCAGAGGTCTCACACAGATATTGCAAAAATAGTGTGCTCAGTTCTGTAGTCTGCAATGCTGGAAAGATACATGAGGGTGGTAGAGTGGTAAAAGTGCTGGGAGACCTTTCTGAATATAAAATGCTTAATTTATTCAGCAGAGGTTAAGGGATGGTTTGCTACTGACATGGGGAAAAAAAAAATTGGTAGGACAATTGAATCAATCTCTTAGTTCACCAAGAGACATAAAGATATAGCTGGAAAGGGAAATTTTGCAAGTTCACCTTAAAATAAGGAGTACATGTGAACTGGCAATGCTGATTTATAAGTGAACACCAGTCAATAATTGCAATCACTTCATCTCCCTGAGAAATCTTTAAATCGGTTCTAATTCAGACAGGAATCATTTAGTGAAGATCCTGCAGCCTCCATTAAAGTAGGAAGTCAGAAGAAGAAATTGCAAGGATCACTTCTGCCATGTAGGTGCATTACTTAGCAGATTTGTCATATATTTTGGAAGCTTTGGTTCCATTCTTGTTCAATGGTCTTTTCCTTGTGTAGGTTGGTCCCAGAAGCTTCACATCCTTCCTAGATTCATGGTTCTTAGGGCTGGGCTGGCAATTAGTCCAACTCCCCCCATACCAATGTTTGAACTTGAACTCATTTCCTTCCCTAGGTTTAATCATGTCAGTTACTTTTCTTCTTTTGCATTTCATTTTTCATGTGTCCAGATCTTTGATGCTCTTTCCTGTATAGATACAAATGACAACCACAAAATGGTGTTGATCAAAATATTACCTGCTTTTTCAACTTCTGGGTAAGGGTCAAGTAAATCACAATGACAGAATGGGTCAGGCTGGAAGGGACCAGAGTGGTGCAACTGGTTCAACTTTCCTGCTCAAGCAGGGTCATCCCAGAGCACAGGGCACAGGATTGCATCCAGACATTTCTGGAATATATCCAGTGAGGGAGACTCCACAGGCTCTCTGGACAGTCTGTTCCAGTGCTCAGTCACAGCACAGTGAAGAAGTTCCTCCTCATGTGCAGGTGGAACTTCCTGTGCATCAGATTCTGCCTGGTGCCTCTTGTCCTAATGCTTGGCACCACCAAAAAGGTGCCTCCTGTGGATGGAATTCACTGACACCAGAGGACAGTCAGCATTTTGTCTGAGATACTCCCTACTGTGAAGAATGAGCTGGTACAGCTCTGGAACCATTTACCTCCACTGGCATTCTGATCACCAGCTTGCACTGGACATCCTTAGAACTGGTCACTCCTCAGAAAAGTAATTGAAATGTATTAAAGGGATATTAAAAAAATGCTTGATCAATTATAGAATGTAAGATCATGTTTCAAAGTCATTTTCCATGCTTAGCCAGAGGACTTAATTATGTTTTTAGACGACTTTGGTTGATACAGTTTTTATTAGATAGTGCTTATTTTATATGAAAACTAAAATAGCTGCATTTAAACAGAAGGGTGTTTGACTTCAAGGTATGTCTTTGATGTGGGGATTACTGGCAGAAACCTGGGATTGGAGCTGGGAATCTGACCAGACAGCTGTAATGGCTCTTTCTATAAAAAACAGTGAGTACTAGACATGCCCAGCAGAAAACAGCAACACCTACGAAAAGGGAGCCTTTCCAAAGGAAAGGGCACCACACAGAAACATCTGCAGCTCAGGAAGATTGACAAGCCATCATGCTGCTCAGGGTAACAAACACTGTTTGCATAAATCCCCTTGCAATCATTATGTCTCATTTAATTGCCTTCCACTACTTTCTTCTTCTTTAAAAACTTTATTTGATTGACTCTTCTGGGAAACCCTGCCTTGTCAGTGTAGCACAGGCAAAGCAAGTTTGTGCAGCTGCTGTTCTCAGGAGTGGACCCTGGCCATTTGAAGCCCTGACCCACTGTCAGCTCTGCCCTGGTTTGCAGCAGGACTTTTTGACTCATTCTGCTCTATGCTCCTGCTCAAAGGACGCATGGTTATGAGGTTCTCTGTGTCATGCACACACCAGAACTGTATCATGTTACAGGATAACCCAATGCTGGCTAACAGCATTCACAGTTTGGGCTTTAAGCATTCCTCAAGGAGATCTGTGTATGGGAAAAATAGAAATAGCCACACTAGAAAGAGCATGGAAAAATTCCCTACAGAGTGATTGTAAAATAAAATGATCCCACCAGAAATACCATGTGTACCTCACACAGAAGTTCACCTTGATTTTAAAGTCCTGCTAACACTGGAGATGGGTTGGGGACAAATTCTGGAGTCACTGGTTGATCTGTGGAGATCTGACTACATAGAGAGGACTGGTACCTGGCTGGGGCTGTGTGGACACAGCAGGATCCTGGGATTGCCTGCACATCCCTGGGCACTGCAGGTGGCAGTGATGCAGTCTGTGCATAGCTATACTGAGCACCTTGATGCCTTTCCCAGTGTCTGCCTGCATCACAGACATTACAAGGAATAACATGGATGGCCTCTTGTTATTGGTAAAATACAGCCTCATCCCATGGATGGTTATGGTGTAAGACTTTTTGCTTGATTTTGTAACAGTTTTGTTCTGTTTAAGTATAAAATGCTACTCCATGTATTTTCTAGACCTAGTGATCAAACCAAATACACAACAAAACCTTTGTGAAAGATGTCACAATCCTAATCTGTTAATGGCATACAGCAAAACCTCTCAAATGCAAATTCAATGGTAGCCCTGATTTTGCTGATTTTTCTCAAAGTATCTTCATCATTATTTTCAGCAGAACACAACTTTTCGTTTCCTGTGTTGGAGTAACCCTCAGAGATTTTCATCACGCTACTCACAACTGACATAATGAGGTTAATTTTATTGAGTGTATTTGGTTCCCTGTACCCCAGTGTTCATGATTCATCATTTCTTTGTGAGTGAATAGTGAGATAATGAGATAGCAGGTTGACAAGGGCAGCAATACACCCAGGTTTAAAACGACGGATGTGCCTTGTGAGCAAGTTCAGCCAAGGAGGATGTCAGTCTGTCCCATGGGGATTGCCAGGTCAAAGCTGACTCAGAATTAGTATTTATGAATACTCCATCAAATACAAGCATGAATAATGATAAATATCTGAGTAACACACGCATTAACTGATATATTCCACTACACAGTATCTACACACCAAAGCTGAGAAGAAGAGTATGAAATTTCTGTATCAGAATTATGGCTGCCTGCTGTCGTGCAGTGTGAGTTCTTCATACTGGATAATAAAAATACGTGTTTTTTACTGGATGGACATGATGAACTGTGCAATGTTCTGACTTGTCCATTTCCCCCAGTTTTAAGAGTTGGGATTTTTTTAAGCGTTACATGTCATAGATGTTTTTGAACAGCTTAGGAAGTTAAACTTTTAAAAGAGATAGGTGGGCTTTGAAGTGATGGTAATTATGTAACTTTGTGATAGTTACATTTCGTGTCTGGGGAAAACATAAGAAAATATTTAGAGTTGAAAAGTTTTAAAAATAATTGGAGTTTGATGCCCAGGTGCATTTGAAATGCCCACAGTATGACTACTGCATCTTTAAACACCTAATTATCTTCAAATATCTGCTCCTTGTGCTGCGTTTACATGCAAGAAACGCTTGACAGTGTTAACAGCTGGACTTGATCTTTGAAGTCTTTTCCATTTTAAATAATTCTGTGATTATAAAAACTGTGCCACTTGTTACTAGTGTTGTGTTTCTGACATGGGTGTGTTGATGTGAGCGTTGCAGAGATGTTGGGAGAAATTTGTATCTTCAACCAACATTTTTATACAATAGAAAGTGTGTATGACACCAGATACTCATTCTGCTGTCCTGGTAAGTGTGACATTTTTAATCTGGTTACTCCTTACTGCATTTTCAGTTTAAAGGAGATTGTGTGAGTGGCTCTGCAGCAGGCACCACGTTTCTCAGCTCGTACCACACTTTTTGATGTTATGAATCATGGAGACAGGTCTGGCCACATTAAATGAAGATTGGTCCCATTTGGCTTGCAATTTGCAGTACTTACTAGTTTATTTAATAAAGATGTTGACTGCCTTCTGTTATGTACATGTGTGATTCACAGGTGTAGGAGGCTGGCACGTTCAGCCCCTGGCTCTGCTGGGCTGGAGACAAGCACGCTCTCGTTGTGCGGCACCCCAGGCCGCGTCTGCGTTCCGGCTCTCCAGGGCTGGGAGGTGTGCGAGCCACGGCTCCTGATCTCAGGCTTGCCCCAGGCACGCTGCAGACTGCCCCTGCCGTGTGCCCAGGGCCTGGCAGGGCACTGAACTGCCAGACAGGCTGAGACAGAGTCCCCTGGCTGTGCCTGGTGTTACACTCCTATTTCACTGTCTGAGTATGGAGGAGTCTGCTCCGCAGGGCAGCCTTTGGGTGACCCCGGCACGCAATGTGGAAGTACCCGAAGTCTCAGAGCATAGACAGCTCTCTAAGCTGCAAAGTTAGGTCGAAGATACAGGGCTCTGAAGGAGAGAGAGAGCAGTTTCAGCTGAGGAAACATCCATGACCTCGACATGCCCCAGCCATGATTTTGTAGCTCTCCACTGGTGCTAATCCATGTTGGCTCAGACCCCAGCTGGGATCAGACAGGTCAGCGCCTGCTTAGAGATTTCTGACTGGAGAACAGAAGCAGAGCTCAAAACAGAAGGAAAAGAATGAAAGGCTTTAGGATTAGACTGAGAGCGATTACATTTGTCTTGGCAGTAGCAGTACCACGCACACATGCAGTGTTGGGGAGCTGCTTCCTGGTGGCTCCTCACCGAGTGCTCATGGAGCAGTGTCCAGGCTGTGCCTCGGAGCGTTACTCAGCTTGTGAATCTCAGTGTGGCTCTGGAGCCAATCCCAGAGCTTGCTGCTGGCCTCACGGGGCACTTTAACGCATCTTCTATGGAATCTTTCTTTGGGCAGACTGAGAACCTGATGACAAGAATGTCCAACGCATGATTTAGCTCCAGCAGATGGTCAGGACATGCCTGTGTTAATTTCTGGCATGTACAGGCCAGAGGGAGAAAAAGCAAGGAATTTGATGGGCATGGTAGAGTAGTTGCAAGGAATACCCTCCTGGTACTCTGCAATGCAAGGGGAGAGTAAACTGCTTTATCTGTGAGGACACAGGGTTGTGTTTGCTTTATGGGTCTCCTTAGGGCTATGTAGGAAGAATGTTCATCTGCTTCTTGAAAGCTGCATGTTGCTGCAGTTTGTGACATTTGTGGAGTTACAGTATTGATTTTAATTTCTTAGGAGAAAAGGTAAATATAAAAGTGTTCATTTGTACACCTAGGCATGCCTTGGACGTCTGGACATTGAGCATTAAAGCTCAGAGTGACTGTGAAACAGAAGATAGTTCATTATTTAACATCCAGCTGAAGAGCTGTGTTTACTCCTGTATTACATAACTGGTTTTTCAGACAGTTTCTGTATTTTTCCATGCATCTCTGACTGTGCTTCCAGTTATTCCAGTAAACATGGGTGTGTAGGAAGAAGGGGAGTAATTGCTTTTGAAATGGTTGGAAATAATGTAGTTATAGTCCTGTAATCAGGTGCTTCAGGATATGGCTGTTCCTTTCACAGTTGTGCTTGCTGAAGATCTATCCTGGCAGGGATCAGCCAGTGGCAGTTCTTGAGCTTCAGACAGAAATATTCAAGAAGGCAAAGTTGGGGAGATCTACAGATTGAATTTATCCACAGGGATAAACCACTCTCCAGGGCGAGTGACACATTTAGCTCTGGAAAAATAAGGAATGAGCTAGCCAGTTATCACAACTAAACAACCATTTTAATGGTTCTTTGGTTGCTCTCGATGCAGATGCTTCTGGGCAAAGTTTTGCTCTCAAATGTCTTCCCCACTACTATTGAGTTTGTTTGGGGGTTTTTATAGCATTGTTGTTTCCTGGAACAGAGAAAGGAGAATTTGATTATGTTTGCATTGTAGTATCATTCAAGAGCTCCATTGTGCTTAACTGCAAAAAATGGATTAAGAGAAACTCTCATTCTCAGACAGCTCAGGAAGATGAACAAAAAAGAACAGAGGAGGAAGGGACGCAGTCAGATACACACATGTATTACTGTGATATTTACTTTACATTTTCAAAAGCAAATAAAGTGAGAGGCATCTCTCAGCCAAATTATCTATTTAATGTAATGTTATGACATGTTTGGGTGTTGAGGAGAAATGCCTATAGAGTGAGGTGGCCTCAGAGAGATGCATAAAGAGGGTATTCAGGGCATGGAGCACAAGACACAACACCTCCACCAGGTCTCCAGGACCATTTTTAGTTGTTTTGAACGTGTTTTAGCCCAGGGCAGCCTTGCCTGGGCTCAGCTGGGAGCGAGGTGGTTCTTCTGTAGAAAGTGGGGTGTGACTGCGCTGCTGCTCACCCCTGCAGGGGACAGGAGGGAGCATGGCAGGGACAGCGGCAGGGACACTGCCAGGGGCAGGGACAGGGACAGCGCCAGGGGCAGGGACAGGGGCAGGGACAGGGACAGGGGCAGCCGCAGGGACAGCGGCAGGGACAGGGACAGCGGCAGGGACACTGCCAGGGGCAGGGACAGGGACAGGGACAGGGGCAGCCGCAGGGACAGCGACAGGGACAGGGACAGTGCCAGGGGCAGTGCCAAGGATGGTGGCAGGGGCAGTGCCAGGGACAGCGCCAGGGGCAGCGCCAGGGACAGGGACAGTGCCAGGGACAGTGCCAAGGACAGTGGCAGTGCCAGGGGCAGTGCCAGGGGCAGTGCCAGGGGCAGCGCCAGGGACAGTGCCAAGGACAGTGCCAGGGACAGCGCCAGGGACAATGGCAGGGGCAGTGACAGGGACAGTGGCTGGGACAGGGACAGGGGCAGTGCCAGGGGCAGTGCCAAGGACAGTGCCAGGGGCAGTGCCAGGGGCAGTGCCA
>VZRX01010032.1:40745-57942 GCA_013398075.1 Notiomystis cincta
GGCAGTGCCAGGGGCAGTGCCAGGGGCAGTGCCAGGGGCAGCGCCAGGGACAGTGCCAAGGACAGTGCCAGGGACAGCGCCAGGGACAATGGCAGGGGCAGTGACAGGGACAGTGGCTGGGACAGGGACAGGGGCAGTGCCAGGGGCAGTGCCAAGGACAGTGCCAGGGGCAGTGCCAGGGGCAGTGCCAAGGACAGTGGCAGAAACAGTGGCAGGGACAGCGCCAGGGGCATTGCCAGGGACATTGCCAGGGACAGTGCCAGGGGCAGTGCCAGGGACAGCACCAGCCCACCCTGTGGCGTTGGGTCAGCCCGGCCTGTCTGCGGCCTGCGGTCACCTCGGCCGGAGCCGCCGCGGCCAGCCCTGTAATCAGCACTTAGCCAGAGTCTGGCCCCCCATGAAGTCTGCCTCCACTTCTGGTCGGTAAATATTTGTCCTGTCCACATCTATTGTTGGCACAGGGACCTCAGTAGAAAGTTCTCTTAAGCCTTTGCTTGCATATTTGGCTTCGGGCCAGTGAAAGTTAAACCCGATCGTCTTAGCCTCTCACTACCCCTGCTCCTTCTTTTATTTTCAGTAGTAATCGCTGACTCTCCTCGAGATGGGCCAGATTTTCCTGGGGGCAGGTTGGCATTCCCCCAAGGCATACACCTTTAACATGTGCCTGTGCAGGTAAACAGCAGGATAGAGGGGGTTTGTTCCTTTTGTCCACAACATCTAATTTGTTCCTCGACACTTTCCCCAGCCACAGGGAAGGATGGGTGTCTCTCTGTAAGCCAGAGTTTGATTGATTGATTTATTGCCTTCCTTCCTCAAGCTGCCTGTAGCAGGCACACTGAATTTCCAAAAATGAAGGTGTTAATACAAGTATCGCTTACTGCCCCTCCTGTGACATCCATGCCACTGTTACCCAAAATGAGAAATGCAATTTGGATGAGTCAGGGAGTCTGCCCTGACTCAGACTAACCAATGTAGGAGTGTCTCGGGGTCATGCATATTTCTATTAATATAGGGTCTAACTTGAGTAGGGAGCTCTGGTTTGATTTACCTATATTTAGCAGTCACACCAATGCACACAACCCAGCCAAAATAAACCTGGCTCAATTTTCTTTGAATTTGTGTCAAAAAAAAAAAAAAAACCCAGACATTATCTTAAGGTAATGAAACATGTTCATTTTATTCCATGCTCAGCCAACACATTAATTTTTATGTCATGTTCTGCAGTTGCAGTAAAAAGCGTTGAAACCTAACTAATTTTGTGTCTCGTACACATCTTTTTTTTTTCTTCACACAAATTAAACCACAAAGATCTCTCTTGTATTCTGGTCCTTTCAAAGTATATGTGCAAGGACACTGAGAGAAGCTCTATCATTTCTCCTTCCTACCCTCTCAGTAGACTCTTGGTGCAAGGACAAATGAAGAAAATGTTTCTTACTGTTAAGAATAAATTGTGGGCAGATATTTTCACTGTATCTTTTGTAATCCCATAAAGGTTTATTAGTCCTGGGTCTAGCAGAGTAATTTCATATTAGAAAATCTTTGTGGTGCAAGGTTTAGAATGTGTTTATTTTCTGGTTTCCAGGAAGGCAAATTGTCTTTAAATACAGTGAGTGAGAAAAAAAAATATAGCAAGAAATTGAGTAGACATCTAGAGAGCTGGGGAAACTGTGTAGGAGAGCAGAAAATATCTATAGCAGAGTGTGTGGTGGGAAAACCCTGTATGCCAAGTCTCATATCTGTGGAATGGCTTGGTGAGAGTTTCTCCTCAGCCAGTACGAGCTCACATTGCTCTATTGACCTTCCTGAGGTTCAATTGATTTACCCCAGCTTGAAACCTGACCTTTGGTGTCCAGATAGCAAGGTGGCACAGAACTTCTGTGTCCAGATAGCGAGGTGGGAGAGAGCAGAGCAACACTTCCTAATCTCCACAAAGGCTTCTGAAGCAGATAAAAACGCAGAGCCCCTGCTTTGCATTCTGTAACACTTTAGTAGAGCCAACAGGATGTGAAGCTGCTCTGAACAAGATCAGAACAAGGATTACATGTTCCTGTAACCTTAAAAATACAGGTGACACTGATTTGTGTTCTCTTCTGAGCCGAAATGATTGAGATGTAAGCAGCCAAACAGAGACGTGGCCCAGGGCACTCAGCTGAGTAGCACTGTCACCACAAAGACAGAAATAAAGATCGTATCTGGGCGCCAGCCTAAAAAGGTTCTATGGACTGTTAAACCAATTAAGGATCAGATAACATGTTCTCCCAGTCACTGGGTTGGAGTCTGTCTGCCTTAGAGTAAAAACATCATTTTGACATGACTAGAAATGCTCACTGTCAGCTTCATGTCATGTGTGAAACTCCGTGTCCTTTTAACGGCTGTGTGAAGCATTAGACCGTTTGAAAAACAAAACAAAACAAAAATCTGTAGTTTAAATCTTCCTCCCCTTTTTATTAAGCAATACCAAGAGTCAACATAGATCTTGGAGTTCACCCAGAGGAAGTTTGGTATTTGATTTGAACATGCACAGTGCATCTCTAAAATTCAAACTTGATGTGGAGGCCAAGACAAATATATTTTGTCTTATAACTCTTTGTTACATGACAGCCAGATGTCGTGCTCTCAGCCTGAGAAACATTTGTAGCAGAAATTGTCTTTGCAGCATGGCAAACAAGACCTTTCTGTGTTTTGTTGTTTGGTTGGGGGTTTTTTTCCACTGCTAGGGCTTCACCTCCAGCCATTATTAGATTTCTAGGTAGAGAACATGACACAAAGTTCAAGCTGATATGAGAAAATAGAATTGTATGTATCCACACGTGCACCAGCTCTGAAGAATTGATATTGCTTGTGTGTTTGTTGGGTGTAGATACTATCCACCTTCAGGCTTCACTACAACAGTAAGTGCATCTGCACAAGATCACAGGGCTCCCTGTGATCTTCCTTGCTGATAGGATTCTGTAATTTCCTCTTCCTTCCCATCCTCTCAGTCTTACTTGCAAAAGGGAGACTTTAAAAAAAAAGGAAAAAAGAAAATATGCTATTGTTGGATTTCTAGTCAACAATATCCTGGGAAAAGCAGCATTGGCTGTTCCACTGAAAAAGTTGCTACAAGATGATGTCATCTGGCAGTAGGGACCAAAACAAGACAGGGTATTGCAGCAGCTAAAAATGACAATCTGCAATGCACCAATATTTAGGTTTCATGGTCCTACAAAGGAATTTGGGAAAAGAGATGCAACTAAACGCTGCTGGAGTTCTGGCTGTTTGCAGGGTGCACTGTGCCTGTGTTAAACACATAATTTGGTGTAACAGAGGTAGAAAAATATTACACCTGAACAGAAGCAGACTGTTATATTTGCTCCAAAAATTACTTCTCTGCTTAATGCAGTGTTGCAATCCAAATACATGTGGTTTATAAATCACCTATTTTTTTTTTTTAATCACGCTACTTTCTTTTAAACCCTTGGGAAACACTGATGGAAGATGTATTTCTGAAACTGTTTAGCAAAATGTTAATTGGAGATTTGCTCTCTAGGATCTGGTGTCATAATCTCCAGTGTCAGATGCTCAGATTTTTGCAGGAAGGGAGGAAGGGCTGCTTGTGTTGTGGAAGGAACCTTAGTCCTAAGGGCAGATCACAGAAGGGCTCACTGGGTCGTTTGTAAGCTCTGCAAAAATTTGTACGCAGGTTGATTTTTTTTCTTGGAGAGCTGGCTGCTAAACAGCAACCCTACTGGGCTTTGAAATGTGTGATCACCTCTCCAAGAAGGCTGTGAACAGCAAGTAAAAAAGTGAGGATCCATAAGGACAGAAGGCAGTATTTAATCCTCCTGCTAGAAGGCAAACACCAGGGCACACAGTGCACAGGCAAGGCAGATGATGTTGTGACTGAGAAAGGCAAAGCACACAAAAATTAGAGAAATATGCATAGATCAAGAAGTGAATTACCAGAATTGTTATGGCTGCCTTAGACTTTTGATACAGTAAATATTATAATAGCTGTAATTTTTCATTTTATTTCCTTTTTTCTTGGCAAGTGTTTTATGACACAAACAGCCAGAATACTTACAAGTCTGATGAATGATTTCCAAAGACCCAGTATCCTGGGTGATTGCTGCCCTTGTGAGCAGGATCACTGGAACTCCCTGTGCAGGCAGCCAGTAAATCAGCAGATCTGTGTGTAAGCATTAAAATGGTTCCCTAAATGGAGAGAAATTAACTGCCACAAGCCTCTTTTTTTAGCTGTGCAAAATGGGACAATGGAAGCAGCAACATAAATGAATTGAATGTTTACATGTTCTCTAACATTAGATCTTATGGATTACAGAGTGAGCCATGTTACCTGGTCAGGGAAGATCTGTTCAATTATTTTTAAAAGCAATGTAGAATACCCAAGTGCCTAGTGTCTTTTACCTTAGATGTATCTAAACAATACTTGGTGTTATGTAATTGGAAAGGTGATGGTGCTCAAGAACCCCTTAGACCTTATCAAAGCTGTACTTTAAACAGATTTAAACACTAGTAATTGGAAAACCAAGCATGTAACATTTCAGATGAACATAAACCTTTTCTATTTATTGTTTTCTAAAGCAAAATGTTTCATTCCATTCAACCCTGAACTGTATTTTCTCTGAAGTTTTGAAATTGAACAGGACATTGATTATTTTTTCCACAGAAAAACACCCTTTGATACTGTAGTTTGTATTTTTTTGCCATTTGATTGCTAGAAACAGATTTTTATTGACTTCACATAGTAAGTTGCTCCTATAGATGCTACTTTTTCAGTTACACATGCTGGGATTATAAAAGATAGTGTGACCTGGGATAGAGTCCCTGTGAGTTATGCAATGTATGCACCATCTCAGTCTTTGCTTTTACAGATTTTAATATTACATATTTCACTGTAGAGTCTGAAATTTTCAGGCTTTTTGTTGTTGATGTAATAATATATTTGTTTCTGTAGTGCTTTGCTGTTTCATCCAAGCTCAGCTTGTGTTGCTCTCCATTCTGTTGTGCTGTTGAGGTATTTTTGGCAATGTTTATCTCTGTTGTTTGTGTCTGTGGACTGACTACTCTTTCTATTTGTAGTATCTAAACTGGCTTCATTTACAATGTCTTTTGTTTGCAGCAGTCCAGAGTATGAAAACACTTCTGCTTTTGGGAAAATGTTATGGTCTGTGCAGTCCATCCTCAAACTCCTACCAGAGGCAGTGAGGACAATGTAGGGACAAACCCTACACATCAGGCACTGCTGAGCTAACAAGTCTTGGGAGCAAGGACTGGCTGCCCAGAAAGGTTGTGATGCCCCCATCCCTGGAAGTGTTCCAGGCCAGGTTGGGTGGGGCTTGGAGCAGCCTGGGCTAATGAGAGGTGCCCATGGCAGAGGGATTGGAATGAGATGATCTCTCTAAGGCCCCTTCCAGCACAATCCATTCTATGATCCCATGAGTCTGTGAACTGGGATCCAGATCTCTGGATCTAATTACTGCTTGTTTAATTTTCTAACTCCATTGTTCTCCATTTCCAGCTACCATACAGATTCAAGGGGGAGCATAGGGGGTGATCCCATTGAGTGTTTGGTTGTCTGATGATGAGAATAGCATCAGAAAAGGTGAAGAACATGAGTTTAAATTCGGGGTTAAGGTGAAGTTGAACTCATAGTGCCTTGACAAGTGTTTATGATAGGAAAGGTGGGCAGCAGTACCATCTGTCCTGACCACCCCTGAAAAAGGATGAACTTTCTCAGCCTTGTGTCTGTCCTTAGAATTCAAAGCTCTACGTCCAAAATGGATGATGATGCTAAATTTTAGAAAGAGATGACAATTGAGGTTCATCCTTGTACTTACTGTTACATCCTTTTCCTGTTACCTGACTATCAGCTGCACTTTCCTTGGTGCACAGGCTTTCTGTGTCTCACCTTCTGGAAGTGACTGTTTGTCCCTAATGCCTCTGTAAGAAACTTCTGATTCTTTTTCTGATTCTCACTTCAGTAAAATGCAAGGGGGAAAGTCCCTAATAGGTGATACCCCTCTTCTCACCCCTTTCTTTGAGATGTTTCCCCTTAAATGTTTGTTTTGCATTCTTATTTCTTCACTGCTCAAGATATGAGTGGCCTATTAAGGAGATGAAAATAGATACAGGCACTTGGAAATTCCTATTGTTCTTCAGAGAGACAACTCTGATGTCCAGCAGAGCAATGCCTGAGACCCATCTGTCAAGATAACAGCTGCTACTTTTTCCATAGTTCGTTTATAAGATCACTGAGATCAAAACTTAGAGATGGAAAAGACCTATTTATAAGAACAAACTGTGCTGTTAATAGCTCCTTTCCACTCTGGCTTGGAAGATACTTTAAAGGCTTACTGAATGTAGTCTTTCAGGATATCCACAGCAAAGTATATTAGTTAATAATATTACTGCTGGATATGCTATTGACTGGCTGACCTTGGTGAAACTACAATGCTTGTTTCACAGGGAATAAAATGAAGGTGAGTTATACTCACACAGCTGTCTGGTGATACAACCTATTCTTTTTGACATCCAGCTTTTTGCTCTGATCACAAATGTACACTATTCCATATTCTTACAGGATTCTGCTCTGGAGAATAGTCCCAAGTGCATGATTCAAGGTAGATTTAAATTACTGAGATCCAGGTCTCAAACCGTTACATGTATTTTTGTACTTTCATTAATATCAGGGGAACTGTGACACTTCACACCAAAGAGAGTCTGCAGCATCAGGAATGATGAACAAAAACAGGAAACAAATGTGGCCAAAAAATAATCTTGTAGTAATATTATTTCAGAACAAACTCAAAGTTTACTGGCAGAGTGATATTTATGACACTGACAGAGTCTGCTGTGGAGCACATGAAACATTGTTTACATTGAAAACAATACTGCAAAAATACTGTTCTTTTTTTTGTGAAAGCAGGTGCATTGCTAGTAGGTGGGAAGAGCAAACTATACATCCAGGGAAAGATTTGTCCCTTTGATGAGTATATCTCATCTACCTTTTAAATGATGGTCTGGAAAAGTAAAATAAGACATTTCTCCCCTGGGGTGCTGCAGCAAACGACAAAGACTGCTCAGCAAAGTACTGGGTTTATCTGGTGTTCATGGTAGCCTGAGCTTCTGACAATACAGTTAGGGTTTCCCAATACATAACTTGTTAATGGACCCTTCTCAGAGGTCATTCAAAGTCTAGAAGGGGCTCTTGCCTCCTGTTATTCCTACAGCAGGGTTGCTGTGTGTATTGGTACACTGTAAGGACTGGGAAGATCTGTGGTCGCCGAGTCTAAAGAACCTCAGGCAACACAATCCACTGGAAGGCATTTGGTGCACAAATCACAACCAGCTTGGTTTTAGGCTGCATTTTTTCACTAATCTTGACTGTCATCAAGTAATTTTGGGTGGAATTAAGCTCAACTGTCTTTAGCTACCTAGAAATCTACAATCTGTCCATGTCAATGGGGAGAGCGCATCAAGATGCCTTTTCCATCCCATCAAGGGACTCAACCCTTGAGTGAACCAGCAATGTGTTTCACCTGATCACCCTGGAAACTCTGTGTTATGCTGGAGTGAGGCCCCATGGTGGCCTCAAATTGGTGTCAGTGAAGTAATGTCTCATTTTTCTGCATGGAATCACAGGCAGGAGGAGATGACTCCCCAGGAATTCTCCAAACGCTTGTGAAGGGAGCGGCTATTGCATAATGCCAGCCAGGAAGGTTATACCACATCTCTAAAATAAGATATTACAGGGATGTCTGACCAGTCTAGATCAAAAAGTTGGACACCCTGGATGAAAAGCCTTGGACTTCTGCATTATGTATGTTTTATGTACATATGAGATCATGGTGGAACAGCAGTGTCTGCCTCTGACTAGAGTGTATGTAATCTTGGCATATTGACTGTGCCTTCTCACATGGCTCAGTAGACACCCATTTCTATAACCTATTTACTTCTCTGGTTGTGCCCTGTGTGTTTCTCTCTTTTTCCAAGAATATTTTTCCTTTTCTCCATCCTATTTAAGAACAGAGTAGCTGCTAAGTCCTTTGCATGATGTTAGACAATCTCTGTGTTTGTCAAGATGAGTCTCAGTAAAACACTCCTCTGTTGAAGGAGCTGGAGCCATGCTGAGCATTAAGAATGTTGGATGTGATAAAGAACCGGGTAAACAAGGACCTATGGGAAGGAAAGAGCATTCATTCAACAGGGATGTGGGGAGAAATGTTATTTTTCAGTTCCAAATGCCCTAAAAACCAACATACCATTGTAACATCTTGGTGTTAAGTGGTAACATAAATAATATACTTTTTCATGCTCGAATTTATTGTCTTTGGGCATGCCCAGAGAAGCTGTGGATTCCTCATCTGTGTAAGTTTTTAAAACCAGGCTGGGTGGGGTCCTTAGCAGTTGGATCTAGTGGAAGGTGTCCCTCCCCATGGCAGGGAGTTGGAATGAGATGATCTTTAATGTTCCTTCCAATCCAAAACATTCTATGATTCGCTCCATAGCCTCTTAATTTAGTGCCCCAGTAGAGATGGGTGGATCTGTCACTAGGCTGTTGTTAGCTTAAGCCAAGGAACTCAGAAGTGTTGCATTTAAATTAAGATTTTTAGCACAAATTTTATTCAGAAGGAAACATACCTCAGCTCTAGACAGTTGAAAACCAAAGAATGCCCAATCTGAGAACAGTTTACCACTAAAACACACCTAACTGCTGGTAAGATTGTCATGTTGGGCTGGGAAGGTGTTTCTTCTTGCAGTTTCTTCCCTGGGCAGAGGAGGAGTTAAGAACCTGGTCCTTTTACCCCAAGTCCCCTCTCATGTGATCTCAGAGCCAAGCTCAGAGCTTTCACAAGAAGCCTCTGAAGATGATTTTCTGGTGTTTTTTCGTGCTCCCTGCACCCAGATCTGTGTTGAGAAGCTCTGGAGTCCCACCTTGGGCCCTTCTTGTGCTGTACCCTGATGGACACTGCCTGTCTCACTCAAACCTGTTTCAGTGAGGTTTAACTTGCTACAGAAGTGTGTAACTTTCCAGTTTGATGTCACCTGCACACGTGTATGTGCTACAGACTAAAATGTCAAATTCATAACCCCAGAACACAGGTAACCTTGAAACAAAGAGGGAGGAGGGAAGGAAACACATGTGGCATAGGATGAGATTGAGAATGAAACCAAGATGGAGAAAAGAGATTATTTTATTGCCCTGTTCTCATGGTGCACTAGGTGCTCAGAATTCTGTGGGCAAACTCTGCTGCTTGAGTATATGTGGGAAATTTTGCAGACTCTTTTCTTTGTATTTCACCCAACTGTTCTTTGTGCTTTTGGGCTGCTACCAGAGGGCAGGGACAGAAACACCCAGACCAGTGAGGAGCATTCCCTCTCCCTGCAGACCCTGTCTTACAGGACATGGTGTTTAGGGATAGAGACACAACAGATCCAAAGTATTTCTCTATTAATATATTCTCTCTAAAACACTGCTTTAAACATCTATCGTCCCTCTCATTAGCATTCACACTGACCTGATTCTGCCATGCTCATTCAAATGAAATTTGCCTTATGCTGCAGTACATGTATATGTTACAGCTGAACTTTGTAACAGTAACAGAATCAAATTCTAAAATAAAATTACTGTTTTAAGGCAACGAGGTACCAGGGGAATTGTTTTGGTCTCTTTACAACTTATGTAGAATATGCTTAGTGAGCCTCATATCTTCCTTGAAGGTAAATCTACTTTTCCTTCTCATAAAAGTATGCAAATCTCTAAAGCCTCTAGGACAGAATAATGCCTTTCAGCAGAGTGAAGTAGACAATTGCAGGTAATTTTCCTGGCTGTGAAGTCGAGCTAAGTGCAAGGTTCTTTCATATTGTCTTGTGGTTGTACGCAACAGTGATTCATAGCCCACGGTGATGCATTATTGAGGAGTTGTCTGTTGTGTCTTCATTGCATGCTGTCAGCTGCATAATAAATAATTGATTGTGCTGCTTTTACTCCACATTAAAGATATATGAGTATCTAATACATGAAGAAAATGAAGCAGCAAGGCTGCCTGTGCTCAAAAGATGAAGTGTTACTGAAGTGCGCTGCGGTAACCGGAACTGGGATGTGCCCACCGCCGCTATCCATTTCCCACTTCTTCACTTTGAGTCGGTTTGTCATGGCAACAAATGGCACATTCAAGTCCTTGCTGTTGCCTTTCTAGACAAAACAAAATAATTGTGGTAAAGAGCTGATAAGCTGCAGAGTTCTGCATATCCCCTTCCACACGCTTCTTCAACTATTATCCCTCTAGACTGAAAATTCCCTTAAAATATTAATAATTTTTTCTTAAGTGGCTGCAAACTGTCAGGAAAATGCAGTCTAAGACAGTAATCCTTTTTTCCACATCAGACTTTGTTTATATTAAGCAGAGGGAATGTTAGTAGGATAAAACTGAGTGTCTGCAGTGGTACTAAACCTCTGTTGTTGAGCCTTTCCCTTGAAAAGCCAGGCATCCCTTCACGGTTCAGTTGCCAAAGACCCCAGACAGGACACAGTAAGATGGCCCCTATTCCAACATAGCATAGGGAATGAAGGCATCTCCCAGCTCACATTCAACACGCTTTCTTTGCTTTACAATGGCCATCAGTAAAATTGGTGAGACAACAAATTTGTCCAGAAGAGTTTGCTTTGGAAGCCAAATCAAAGAAATCAGAGATGGGTGCTACTCACTTTGTTGTGGCAGGAGGAGGCTCATGGCCAGGTGTAGCTACAAGTTACTGGGAGCTGTTGTTACGACAAAAATGTGTAAATCAGTGAATTGCATTTTGAGATAATAATGAAGTTAAGATGGAAGAGGTGTGAGATGTCTGGTTGATACACATCTGAGTTAGGTCCTGAGAAGAAGAAACACAAGGCACTGACAGTATTTGCCTAGAAAACTGTTGCCCAGATCTCTGCATTTAATGCCAAGGCATAGGGGAATTGCTTTTGTTCCTGATGGGAAACCACACGTTTTTCAGGTGTGTTAGCTTGAGACTCAGCCACAGGCTAAGGTGGGAACACCACTGAATGCAGGGAATGTTTTGCCACAGTATTTCAGAACTGAATCCTGAAGACAGCTGATCTATTTTAATGTAAAATGCAAGTAACACCACCATGGAGTTCTGTTGGTGTGAATCAACCTGGGATGTGATTTGTGACTTTATGGATGTGTTTCTCCTACAGCTTCTGTGCAATTGTGCTGAACTGTGCCTTCCTCTATACATTGGGAAGGCATCAATGTTGACACAAGGATTTTTGTGCAGTTACTAGAGCCTTCCTGATAGCAAACTTTCCAGGCTAAAAGGGGATATTAGTAACAGCTGCACATCGTAAATGGGGGGAAGATCAGAATTTCCAGCCTTTGTGATATTCTCCTGACAGAACGTGTATATATCTTGACATAGAAACAATATATTTTATGAGAAAAAAAAGAAACACTTGAGATGAAAAATTCTTAACCCACAGCAACATTAACTCCTCAGGAAGTCCTAGGAACCAAACCCAATGACATGTTCCTAATAACACAGATTTATTACAGGGCATAGCTGGAAAGGTGATGGCATTGAGGGGCATCAGAATATAGTCCCTGTCCTGAAGGTCTGGACTACATAAAATGAAACAGGATAGTGTCCTAGAAACACCTTCTGAATGTCTGCCCCTCTTCCTGCTGCCAAAAAGTGTTCAGGAAGTAGCTGTCTTCAAGGTTATGTATTGTCTTTACATTCCATAAGTAACTACTGTTTGAAAAAATAAGGGAATGGAATACTTTGTAGATGAATAATGCTGGTTTTTGAAAGTCACCTATTTAATTTAGTTTATCCCCTCAATACTTGTGAGGTAAGTGAATCCCATTGCACAGGATAAAAAGAGTGAAATCAAGAGATTTGTCCTGGATTAGGATCTTCATCTTCTGATTCCCAGAATTTGTCAACACTGCAGAGACAAATAATTCAGTAAAGACTGGAGTCAGTGAAGCCTGGAATGCAATTTGGCCTACTTCATTTAGGGATGGATGGCAGAGTTAATACTGCCTCACTAGGGCCCTATAAAAACCTGGCAGCCTGGCACTGGTTTAACTTTTGTAAGGTAGTTTTTCTCATTGACTGAGAATGATAAACAGTTCCAGGAGGTTATTTCAGCCCTCACATCTAAATCTGGGTGGGATTAATCATTCTTGGAGATGCCTCTCTTTTCTCCATTAACCATAGGAGTAGCCTGGATGGCAGGTTGAGACACAGTCTCTACCTCTGAAGTGGATAACATTAGCCGTGGAATTTACACATGAATTTTCCAGGTTCAGGCACAGGAGCTTGACAGACTATCCATGGGTGGCCTTCAGTGTTCTCTCTCCATCCATCCTTTGTATGGACAATAGTTTGGCCATGGCTTGGGGGAGGGTTTTGTTGGGACAGGAGTTGTATTAGGTGTCTAATGGCTGGGCTGGCTCCGTGGATTTGTGGATTTGTGGTTGCTTATATTCCCAGCTGAATCATTCTCAGATGAAAGAAGAAAAGGAAGCAAAAAAAACTTAGTCTGTGATCCAGCCTTTCCATTCCTGACCTCTCCTCAATAACAGAGTTTCTCTGATAACACAGACTGAGGTTTTCTCTTGGTAGAAGCTCTTACAGGCTCTTCTTTCTATGCAGGTTTGTTTCATTACATGCATAGGATCTTAATGTTGGCATGATCCCTGTTCCTCTGCCAAAGGGGGTTGAAATTGGCTCAGAGACTCCCAGGTTATTAGGCAAGTGCAGACAGTGTCATTTCATTAGCCCTCTCCCCTTAGGAAACAGACTGCAGTGATGGGATCTTAGCTGAAGTAGTGCAGTGTTAGAAAGTAGTGCAGACACAGCTGCAGACACACCTGTATTTTAATGAGAAGTAATAGCTTGTGTTGAGCCTCACCTGAAGTTGTGTTTTCACTGCCAGTTTAGCCCAAATGGCATTGCAGTCCTGGCAGTTTGGATGGATCTGTGGTCATGTTCCTTAATAAAATGATCCATCTACTCTTTAATCTGCAGCTTCAATGAGCTGAACATCAGTGATTCAGGAGGGCCCATGATCTGAAGTGTCTCCTTTTCTCCACCCACTTGATTTTTAAAACCTGGTTTTTAGTTAGGATGCCTTGTAGATCAGAATGTTTTCAAATCAGTGCCATATTCTGATAACCAAGTTTGACAATTAATTATTTTAATACAATGTTTGTTCCCTTTCAGAAACTTAAGGGTTTTTTAACAAGTAACCATATAGGCATCTGGATGTCCTTGCTCATTCAAAATCTTATTGATCTGTCTTGCAAAACAATGGCATTGCTGAGTTCCAGATTGTGTTTTTTTCTCCTTGCTGTTAGCTGGATAAATTAAGATGCAAGCTGAAGATGGGCATCCATCCTTGTTGAAGAATATTAACTAAATCAATTTTTTCACCCAAAAAAAAAAAAATCAATTGGTGCATTAGCAAGACAGAAAATAAAGCCTTGTGCTGCCTTAGCTCCCAGGAGCCTGCATAGCCAACTCCAACTCTCAGAACAAGAGATAAAAAAGATCTAAAGTTCACATCTAAATAAATCCGTATCAGAACTTCTTCAGGACACATGGAGACTCTGACTCATTTCTAGACTGGATGTGCATTTAAAGGGCACTCACATAAAAATTGACCCTCCTGCCAGAGCTCCAGTGAATACAGACACATTTGACTCTTTGTGTCCCAGTTTGTCTTCCAAAAGCAGCAAGGTGATGGCAGAGGAAGTTGCATTTATGAAGCCACAACCTCATGAATTTTCAGCTGTTGCTGAAAATAGGGTGTTGCTGTAAATATAGAAAAGCCTGATTTCTTCTACAAGGCCTGATACATGTTCTATGGGCATTTTCTAGTGAAGTGAACTAGTTTTTAAATGGTGTATCAAACTAGCAAGCTCATGGGCAGATGGAAATGTTACTTTAAAGGGGAAACATTGTTCAGGAGCTGTTGTCAGAATCTCTGAAGAGTTAATTCTGATTCTGCTGCTGGTTTGATGTGGGGTGTTTAGTAAACCATCAGAGCTTTAAGCTAAGAGTTTTAATAGGATTTAGTTACAAAGTTAAATGAATGCATACAAAAGTGTTGTGGAACTTTGCATCTTAATCTGAACTTTCAGATTGAGGCTATTTTATAATAAATATCTTCTTTACCTCCTTGGGCTAATGTGAAGAATAATTAATGTTTGCATACTGCTTTGAACATGCAAGCTGTAATGACAGTACTAAGTTTTAATATTAAAACTATTAAATATTGGGATTCTGTAATAGTCTCCTTCCATTTCATAGAATCATAAGGTTTTATGATGTGTTTAAAAATAAAAGTGCTCTGAGGAAGGACTGTCACTTAAATTTAAGATCAAATACTTCAAAAAGGATTATATTATATGCCTGAGAGTTCCCCCTGAGCTGCTTCTCCCTGCCTGCCCTCTGCCAATACCGGCTGAATTTCTATTACAAATGAATCCATCTTAGTCTGTAGCTGGAAAAACCTTGTTCAGGAGCTGCAGTGGCTCCCCAGCCTGCCTGGAGGGGTCTGTGGATGTCACTGAGCTGATACATTGCATAACACGTGAATTTCTCCCTGTATTGGTGAAGCTGCACCTTGAGCTCTATGTCCAGTTCTGGCCCCTCGATTCAGGAAGGGCATTGAGGGGCTGGAGTGAGTCCAGAGAAGGGCAGTGGAGCTGGGGAAGGGTCTGGAGGGTAAATCCTATGAGGAAGGCTGAGGAAGCTGGGAGTGTTGGAGAAAAGAAGGCTTGGCAGGACCTTACCCCTCTCTACAACTCCCTGACAGGAGGGAGCAGCCAGGGGGGGTCGGGCTCTGCTCCAGGGAACAGGGACAGGACAAGAGGAAACGGCCTCAAACTGTGCCAGGGGAGCTTTAGGTTGGACATCAGGAGGAATTTCTTCACAGAAAGGGTGATGAGACATTGTAATGAGCTGCCCAGGGAGGTGGTGGAGTCACCTGGATGTGGCACTCAGTGCCATGTTCTGTTTGACAAGGTGGTGTTGAGTCATTGCCTGGGCTCAGTGATTTCAGAGGCCTTGTCCAGCCTCACTGATTCTGTGATTCCCTCATTCTGTGTACTTGCATCAGAGCACACATAGAACACTTCATTATTTTACTGTGAAAAACTGAAGGATTATGTCTGGCACTAATGGTAATGATTATGAAACATTCCTCATGGGCAGGTTATTCCATAGTTTTCTTTCTAAGGCTTTAAGCACATGCATAGGTGTGTCTAAAGGACCAACTTGGACAACTTGGACTTGGCTAATGGCTAATTTGCCTTAATATGGCATTTGGTTTTAATATTGATGTAGAATATCTGGACAGAGAACCCCACTGGAATAATCAAACACTGGGTGCTCATAACTGCAAGTCCAGAACTCCACTGCCACTGATTTAATTACTAATGAATTTGGAGACATCTATGTCTGAGCTGTTGTTTGGACTTCCCATTATTCATTGCACAGAAATAGGCACTGCTAGGATGTGATTCATTATGCCCTAATGTACATCTCTAGGTCTGGTTAGATGAATTGCTCCCTGAAAGTGCATTTTTCTCTGACTTGATTATATATTTTCTTTGACTTGAGTAATTAGCTCAGAAGTAGCTGTCTACATCTTACAAGCCTAAAGGTTGGTAAAATGAATCCTACCTGTTTAGTCTCTGGTTTTCATTCTGGCACATCTCTTTATATTTACCTTTGATTCATAGTACAGACTTTTTAAGCAAGCAAAATATGCTTCTTTGTTATTAGCAATAACTGATGGTTTTCACTGAAAAATAAAATTTGTGCATCAAGCTGATCTGTTAATATAACTGCTTTAATGGAAAGAAACTAGTTAGACTATACCTTTGATACTGGATCTTAAAGACACTTTTTCTCAGCATTTTCTTTCAAAGCTGGACTTGGTAATGTTCTTTTCTGAGTCTTTCTCAGATTAATAAACATATCTTTGTACAACCCCTTGCAGAGGAGAGTCATGGTGTGTGCCCACAACAGTGGCACTACAGCACTACAAAGCAAGGATCCATTCTAATATATAAATATCAGCCCAGCCTTGCAATATCAAGAGTAAGGCATTTTAAGTACCAGGTACTTCTAAACTGAAAGCTACTGCAGTTATCCACGATTTGAAAAGAGAATAGCCAATCCTGTAGTGCTGTGTGAAGGTTTGTCCATTTGCTGAGGGGTCTGGGCATGTGTTCCAAAGCCATGGACTGACAGTGCCCATCCAAAGGAAGCAGTAATGTGTTCTGTGACCCTCTCGTGGCTGAAGGGAAACATGAGGAACCAGGGTAGTAGAACATTTATGTAAATGTCTTTGCTGCTTTCACATTTGTGATGCAGAGCCTCTTTCTGTGTGAGGAGGAGACACGTGCAGTTGCCAGGTTGTGAAGAAGTTTCACACACATGGTGTGGGAAGGCCCTGTTGGTGTAACACACATTATTGGGGGCAACCCTGGATCAGGCACCTGTCTTGGGATTCTCTCTTCTGCTGCCTCCCACTTGTTCCTTGCCTGCTTTTACCCACTTAGGCAGGGAGCTCCACTGTGCAACCAACAACCTTTCTGTATGTCTGTGCAATGTTTGGTGCAATATGGGTTATAACCTATGGCACTGAGAATAATAAAAATAGTTTCCATTTTAGAGACTAAATTACAAGAAGGCAGAAGTAACAATAGGATACCACTTCAGTTGCCTCTCCTGCCTTTTGAATGAGGCTTCAAAGTGAAAATGGAAATGAGCAGCTGATGTGACCAAGACATTAATTTTTCACTCCTTCCCTCTCCTGTAGCACTTAAATTTAGATGTAGCTCAGACTAAAACTGTGTGTCTTGTTTTGGCAGGAATGCTACAGAATGGAAAGAAGTTTGATTCCTCCAGAGACAGAAACAAGCCTTTCAGGTTCAAGATTGGCAGGCAAGAAGTCATTAAAGGATTTGAAGAAGGTGTTACACAGGTACTGATAAATTGTTCTGGCTGAACCTGGAGCTGGCTGAAGGGTGTGTGAGCTCAGCAATGTCCAGGACAGTGGTGACAAGACCAAGTGGAAGTCACAGTGTAGGATATGGAGTGTTTTTGTGAAAGTGTGGTGCATTTGAGCACAGTATTTCCTGTAGTTCTCATCCATCCATCCATCCAT
>VZRX01010033.1:0-27141 GCA_013398075.1 Notiomystis cincta
CTGGGCTTTGTGGAGAGGAGAAATGGATCTCACCAAACCACATGAGGAGAGCTGAAGCTCCAGGTGTGCTGCCTGTGAGCTCCATCTGGGAGATGGACCAGGCTCCACCACAGCTGAGTCTGCTCCCCAGAAACACTGAATTTTCTCATCTCTGCTTTGGCTTTGCAGTGGGACAGAAAGTGTTTAACCCAGGGGGTTGGAAAATCAACCAGGCCACCAAGCAGCCAAGACAGAGACTGAGGAGCTGGAGGCTTACCAAGCTGTTCTTAGGTGTATTCCCAAATCCACCTCTCAGCAGACCTGGAGGCAGCTTCTCCACACATTGCCTGGATTCCCAGTTCTCTCCACCAGCTTTTCCTCAGTCCTGCAACCCAGAAATGCCCGAGGTGATGCTGTGCCCAGCCAGCTGTGCCTTAACCTCCTCTGCAAACCTCACCATCGTGTGCAGCCCAGCCTTGCTCTCCTGGAAATAAACCCGACCTGAGGAATTGCAATGATAAATGAACCAGCAGATTCATGGCATGGAGGGTGATCCCTAGGAGGAGTGGGAAGGATTCATCTTGGCAGTAAAACCCCAGGCAGTTGGCACGTAAATTTCTGCTGAGCGTGGAGACAAGTGGCAGGCAGTGTTGGAGGCATTAACACCTCCCATCAGGTGTAATTATTCCAGGCTGTTCCCAGTCTGGGGGTCGACAGGCATTTCAAAAACTCTGAGAGAAACCAAAGCCTGGGAGGTCTGTGGGAGCCATTTCAGGAGGCTGTAAATTTTATTTTAAAAGGAAGAATTTGGGATTGCATAAACAGCCAACCTTTTCCTAACAAAGAGTGGAGAGTTTTACATCGGCTTTAGCCAGTAATCAAATCACTTTTTGTATGAAAATAATTGTGAAATTCAAAATTATCTGCACATTCCAGGGAAAAATACCCATGGTAAGGCCAAAACACTGACAGAGAGATCTCCAACAAATGTCTCTTCCCACAAAAAAGCTTCTCCCTTGAAACACAGTGAGTGGATTTTGATGAAGCCCATTTGTAGATGTTTTATTCAGACAAATCACTCCTATCCCAAAGAAATGTTACCCACACTGCAGACATTTCACTACTCGTGGCCACCAGGGAATTCAGGAGCAGCCAGCTCATGGAAAAGTCTCCTTCCCAATAACAGCAAGGAGAACAGTTCAGCAGCAGGAACAGCTCAGTTGGTGATGGAGGGGGGTTGTCTGCAGGGGATATTCACAGTGCAGGGAAGAGCTGCTCTGCTGCCAGGGTTCTGCACTCCTGATTTGCACCTACACCGAACTGTCCCGGAGCTGAGCTCAGGGAGGCTCTCAAACCTCTTGGAGGTTCAATTCCAGCTAAATACTCCAAGGTCACATCCCAAGGACTTTTGTGACAGTGATCTTGGAGGATTTGAGCATCCATCTCTTGGAAATATCATTTTCCATGCAATCATCCCCCTTTTATTGCATTTCCTGGTATTTAAAATTTATAAAGTTATTTTCTGCCAGATTATAGTTGACTTTTTGAGAATGTTCTGCCATTGCAGAGGTGTGCAGGGAAGAGGGACTGGATGTTCATGAGAGCAATGGAAAACTGTTTTATCCAGAAAAAAATGGAAAATGGAGACAATCTTTTGCTCTGAAGGTTTTCAAGGATGATTTTTGAAGAAGTTTCTACTTAGAAGTGACACAAAGCCTGTTAGGGATAGAAGTGGAGTACAGGAGCTCCAGGCAGCAGTTTAACCAGTGTTTAATAAATACACACCCAAACAATGGCTGGTGCTCAGAGATAATTTTTTACATAGATAATTTTTAGATTTTAAAAAATAAATCAGTTTTTATTTTTCCTTTATGAATTTGCAGAAAAGAAAAAAAAAACCAAACCAACAAAACAAACCCACCCTGACACCTTTGGTGTAAGAACTCTGCTCCTCTCTGCTCTAACAACAACCTCTCTGTGCACACAAGGGAAAATCCATCAGTTCTCTAGAAGTATTCCTGAGGTTTTTTTCTCTTGGAGTGAGGAATCACAGAGAGGAAGGAGAGAAATCTTTGTCCTTCTTCAGGGCTCTTATCTCAGTTCCTTCACTTCTGCCACATCTTTGCCTCTTAGTAACTGCAGCCCCAGAGGTGCCACTCAGAGCTGGAGGACTACCAGATATAAAAATCTACATTTTTTAGTCTCCACAGCCCAATTGCTCAATGCCAAACAAAATCCTGCACAGTTGAGAGACCACTTCTCCCAACACCAATCTCACAGCTCTTTCTTTCTTCTCCCCAGCCTGGGACAGCAATCTGGCTGCACTTTAAACACTTTGCTTCCCATCTTTTATCCCTTGGAAGGGACTGGAGAGGTTTATAACACTCTGATCTTATCAGCAGCCCCTCCAGCACAGCCCTTGGCAGGGAATGGGGTGTCCCACAGAGGATGGAATTGCACCAGTGAAAGAAGTCCCTTCCCATCAGGAGCAGCAATATATATAAAATATATATATTTTACATATTTTTGGATAGATATGTATTTATCCCACCCTTTCCAAGCCATGCTGGCAGTTTATTTCAGCACCAAATGGTCACTGGGAGATTTTGATGGGATATTTATGAGGATTTAAACCTATTTTGCCAAACTAAGGGTGATGTTACACCACACATTGAAAGCTCTTCCAGCTTTGAGCACTCATAGTGCTCATGGCAGCTACAGCAAAAAGAAAATAATCCCATTTTTTAGCTTTCTGTGTCATTATTTGTCAGTGGTTTGGGCAGCCCTGTGCACCAGTCACCCATGAAATAGGTTTAATGGCTGAGGAGCAATGCTTCAGGGAAAGGAAATAAAGAAATTTGAAAATTATCTTCTCTCAATGTGTTCAGCACTCCCAGGATCCATTTCTATGGGGGAGGACACAATTTCATGTTTTCCAGAGTACAAATTCCCCAAGATTAAACACCGTGAGCTGAACCCTTGTCTGAGGGAGGCCAAGTCCACGTTGATTTACACCTGCCCAGGAGTTAATCCTCTGAATCCAGCTCTTTGAGCAAAATAAACCCAACAGCAGCGACTTGTTCTATCAAATAATAATAACTTAAGAAAGAATAAATAGATTAAATGATACATGGAGGGGGCAGAAAACTCTCCAAAATCAAAGCTCAGGGCAAGAGCCAAAAAGAACCGGTCTCATTTAGGGGCAGATGAAAGAACATGTAAGTTCAGCATGATGTCATGGCTGTTTATGCACTTAAATGGCCCTTTATCATCCACCAGACACAAAATGACTTTGGAAGGCTCCCTCTGGACGGATGGTCCGTCTCTGGAATAAATGTTGACAAGTTTTATATCAAACCGTCGATCATTTTCAATTCCCAGCGCGGCCGTTTGACCCCGTGATTAATAACCTGGCAAATCTTATCTGTTTGAAAATAAAGAGGAGCTGGGTTTGTTTCCTTCAGATTAGGGTTCAGGGCTTAACAACAGGAAAATGGCCTGCTGAGCTCACCCTGCTTTGCATGGCACATGAAAGTCCAAACCCAGAAAAGAGAATTTCGGAATTCAGCGAAACTCAGCGTTCCTATCACAAAGCAAATAAGACACTCCACGAGAGGTGATAACATTGATTCCTGGAGCCTGTGAGCAAGCAATTGTTTGATATCAGGCAGAATAACTGTGAACAGAGAGATAGGCGCTTGTACATTTAAATTAAAACACTAATTGGCCGATAAGATGTACCACGAAAAATAATATCCAGCCTCGAACTTCTTGGTTCTTTGTCAAACTGGAGTGAGAAAGTTTTGGGGAGTGGGAGAGAGAGGAATGGGGCAAGAATTGGGGATTCCAGATGTGTGTTTGGTCTGGGTACAGCTGATATCCAGCACTGAATAAAAGGGGGGAAAAAAACAGAGAAAAAACTCAAATTAAAATCCACTGTTACACATTTCTCCAGGCTTTCCCTGATGTCTGGGAAAGACTTTTATTGTGAGAAGATGCTGGTTCACAGACAGCTCAAGAATCAATTAAAAAGTGGTGTCAAAATTATGAAGGTCTTGGAGCTGAGCAGAGCAACCAGCTGAAGACAAAAAAAATCCTCTAAAATCCACTTAGAAATCCATCTAAAAATCCACTTAAAAATGCATCTAAAAATCCACTTAAAACCTGCACAGTATATAAAGTATTACATGGAATATAAAGCATTCCTAGCACAGTTTGGGAAAAGAAGACCTCACCCCAAACCTAAACATCTTCATCCTTCTCTCCCCAATTCCCACATTCCATCTTTGCACCTACAACCAAAGCCACGAAGAATAATTAAAAAATATTGCCAGACCTTTGCCCTGCAGAAAAAAAGGGCAGAGAAGAATTAAAGAAGAAATTTTTCTCCCTGCAAAAATCAAAGAATATTCAGCTGAAATGCTTTTTGGTTTTCAGCACTCCAGTACGTTGAAATTTTCCTGTGAAATCAAGCGCTGCCTGCCAAGAAAGATTTTAATTTATTTTTCAAATGTAGCTTTTTGTCCCAAATGGTCAGTGGATTTTCTCTTAAAAGGGCTTAGAGTTATTGCAATATTAAAAAGAAAAATTGCCTTTGCCTTGCACACAGTGGGCTGCTCATGGGGGCTGGAGATAAGCACTGAGGGCTGAGCAACTCTTTAATTACATCTCCTTAATACCAAATTATTTGTCTGCCTTTAATTTTACGGCACTTTCATACAAAGCCAGGGTGGTGGAGTAAACAGAAATTTCTCCTTATGCTTTTTGTTAAGTGAGAACATCAGGGCCACCAATAACTCACCCAAGTGAGGAAAGGATGGAGCTGGAAAATGAGGCGGATCGTGGAAAAAATCGAATAATCTCTGTGGAAAAAGCAATTTATCTGAGCCCTGGCAGATGGCTACAGACAGGGGATTTTGGGATAAATCTCATCTCACAGGAGTCACCTCCCAGGGCCTGGGCCCAGGCAGGTTACCATATTTCTCAGGGAAAGAAATTTGGAGGTTTTTTTATCAATAAATAAAAATTCAGTTGCTGATTTATTTCTCGTTTAAGAGCGGTGGGTTTCAGCCATTGAACTCTCCCTGCCAGCCCCAGAAATGCTCAGCAAAATCCAAATTTCTCTCTGGCTGGTGGAAATTTTCTGCTTTGTGACAAAAAATGGGCATTAAAATTAAGGGGGAAAAGAGTCAATAAAATCGGTGGATCTCAGTAAGTTTTTCAGATGAGGAAAAAACCACAACATTCCAAATAATTTACAGTCAACAATAAATACATAGGAATGAAATTTAGTGCTGCTGGTTTAATTCTTCTTTTTGTAGCTTTTATATGGTCTGAGAAGTTAAAGCAGTAAAAAAACCCAAGCCCAGTGTGATCTGAAATGATTTTTCACTGCCAAACACCACCCCAGAATGCAAAAATCTTAACAAAATGTTAATTGAGGACAAAGCAAAGGGGGATAGGGGGGTAAATATTTAAGATTTAATTTGCTTGATCATCATTATAGGAGCAGAATCCACCTTTGTGTCAGCATGGAATATATTACAATAATGTAATATAATAATAATAATATTAATAATAATAATAATAATAATAATTATTATTATAATGATAATGATAATGATAATGATAATAATAGGAAAATAAATACACTTTAAAACAAACATGTCACATAAAGGAAGCAGATGTGTTTGTCCACGAGAGGTCTCTAGAGCCCTGATAATCACAGGATATTTCCATGGATTCCGGTGCTTTGAAATGAGACAAATGTTGGGAATTTCACATCCCTTCACCAGCTCGTTGGGTTGTTCCCCTCTGGATGTGGCACATTTTGGGCTTCCTCAGCCAGAGGAGCAGGGGGATGAATGTGGGAAAATGACTCCAGGACACAAAAAATCCACGTTAGCCCATGGTTATTAGAGGAGATCAGGCAAAGAGCAGCCTCCATGATTCTGGAATTTCGGGATTCTGTTGCTTGTTTATCCCAAAGGGAAAAGGAATTCTTCCCAGTGATCACACCTCACCCAGCACCCAACAGCCCGTGCTGGCCCTGCAGGCTGAGGGCAGGCTCGGAGAAGAGTCAAGTCTGCATTTCCCAGTTGTGACCGAAGAGCTCCAGTGGAAATAAAGTGGGGTTTGTTTGGCAAAGCTGCTCTCCCAGAAACGAGAGGCTGCCTCAGCAACCCCTCTGCTGAAGCACTGGGAATTCCCCACAAGCTGCTGGCCTTTCCAGATCGTCAACATTTGTCAGGCTTTGCACAACTTCACTGCTGAAACGTTAGTATTCATTCTGACTTCTTTACAATTATAAATTTACGGGGTTTTTTAGGTTGGAAAAGCCCTTTAAAACCATCAAGCCCAACTGTTTCCCAGCACTGACAAGGTCATCACTAAACTCTGTCCCCAAGAGTCACATCTACATGGTTTTTAAATCCCTCCAGGGATGGTGACTCCACCTGGGCAGCTGTGCCAGGGCTTGACATCCCTTTTGCTGAAGGAATTTCCCCAATATCCAACTTAAAGCTCCCTTGGCGCAACCTGAGGCTGTTTCCTCTTGTCCCATCACTTGTTACCTGAGAGAAGAGACCCATCCACACCTGGCTCCACCTCCCTGTAACAGAATAATTATAGAAGTTGTGTTTTTACTCAGAACATTCAGAAATCAAACGAAATGCCATTTTGGTTGTATAATTAACAATATTCTGCTTTAGGCAGTTGCTGACCAGGAAAGCAGAAGAATTGCCAGATGTTTACAGCACAAACAGTTTTATAAATAAATCCCATTTCAAGAAGTCTTTACAAAACAAAGAGAGTCTGGAAGTATTTATAGCTGATAAGGGACACATTTGGAGAAAAAATCAAAGAATGCATTCTCACAGATCCACAAATTTATGTTTCTTTCTGTTTGTCTAAACAAATACTGCAAATTGTTGGCCAGCCCAAAGATTCTTGTGGGATATTGTTTATTCAGTCTCAGTAACTGAAACTTCTGAGTCCAGGTAAGATTAAATCCAGTCTCTGCATGTCATTGCCTCAAAATTTATCTCCTTGCTGAAGAGCTGGGGCCTCCTCAGCACCTGGTGGCTCCTCTCGCTGCCCTGTCGCCAAACACGAAAGCAGAAGACACATTAAACAGCTCACTTAAAGGAAAAAGGAGAGTTTGTTTTTGGAACTCTCCATTTCCCTCTGTTAGTGTCTCTGGGAATCACAGAGGGAATGAATGGAGAACCTGAAGGGAAGACAAAAGCTGGAATATGCTGCATTAATGCTGGATTTACCACTTTTGGAAATCCCAGCCACCACTTTTGGCTCAGCCAGCCTTGGTGACTGTTGAGTCTCATCACAGGATGTCACAGGGAGAGCAGAATTCTGCTTTAAAGGAGCTTTAGAGAGGAATAAAATCAGCCTTTACCTCTTCCAACACACATCTCAGCAATCCCCTGTCACAAGTGGGGCATGAATCTCCATACCTAATCCTTGGCAGATTCTTCCTTGGAAATTCCCCTGCTTGCCTCCCATCCCAAAAATGGAAACATTTCCCTGAAAGACAAACAGTGAGTGCCTGAAAGCAGCATCCCCACCCAGCCCTGGGTGAGTGGGCTCTCAGAGCCCATCCCAGCACAGAATTCCTCGGATCCCGGCCCCGTGGAGCCTCCAGCAGTCCCAGGGATCTGGGCTTTGAACAATGAATGCCTTAAGCACAGTTTTCAACTTTTTTTGCCTTTATTTTTTTCTTTTCTGATTTGTGGCCCATTAAAAATGTTCCAGCGGGGATACAGGGTAACCTTTTAAAATATGGAGATTTCTGTGTAGCACATGTGAACTCTTCTTCCTCGCTCCCCTTTCATGGAGCCCCAGGGAGCTGCTGGAAATGCCGGCCCGGGGAGATCAAACGAGCTCGGGGTCTGTGAATCAGACAGGGGAAACAAATTCAAGAGACAAAGTTCCTCGTGGAAACACCCTCTGGAGTCGTTGGAGAAGACAAATTGGGGGCGCCGGTGGCGGGAGGCTGAAAGGGGAGAGAGAGACAGAGAAACCACCAGGATTCCCGAGGAGGGAAAGCAGCATCCTGAAGGGAGCAGAGGTGGATGGGTGGTGCTCTCTGCTGGGGTTGCAGAGCAGCTTTTCTCAGCTCTCACTGTGCTGTGTCAACACAGCTCCAGCAAATGTGGGAGGCACAGGGGTTCTTCTGCTCCAGCCTGCAAAAAAACAGAAAATCCATGTTCCCCCGCAGTTCCAGCCCTGACCAGTCAAAGAGACCCAAGGTTACAGACACATTCTATGAAATCTCTGCCCAGTTCCCCTGTTCTCAGGGGAGCTGCTGCCTTGGTGAGCTGATCCCCCTGAGAGCCAACTGTATATCCTGACAGTGAGGGTCCTTATCGACATACCCGAGGCAGAGAAGCACCAACATCTCCAGCTGAACCTGGGGGTGATGAGAGAGCCCCTCCCGGAGTTAATATGTTCCCCCTTCAGGAAGTTCCTATGGGAAGGGCTCCATGGAGGAATTGGGTATGTAAATGTCCCATTGACTGCCATAGAAGTGAGGGGGCATAAAAAGGAACTAAAGTGACTACTTGAGGATCCTGTTGGACTGTCCAAACAGGTGGACCAATTTCTAGGTCCTGACATTTCTACTTGGGAGGAATTGGATTCTATAATGAGTGTCTCATTCTCACAAGAAGAGCGACAGATGACCAGAATGGCCAGTATGAGGATCTGGGAAAGGGAAAATCAGCAAGGGCCACCCAGAGAAAATAAGATGCCTACAGCACCCCCTCGATGGGACCTGAATGATGAGAGGGGTCGGAGAGACAGGAATCATTACTGAAACCTCATAATAAGAGGAATTACAGAGGCAGCCCCACGAAATAATAACATTAAGAAAGTTTTCAGGAACCAGCAGGGGAAGGAAGAAAAACCAACTGAATAGGCAAGACTTTATACAGCATGCAGGGATGGGTCCTGACAGGATTGCTGGACAGGCCCTGTTAAAGATACATTTTGTGTCAAATGCTTGGCCAGATATCCAGAAAAAGCTGACAAAAACAGAGGACTGGCAAGAGAAAGATTTGGAAACTTCACTGAAGGAGGTGCAGAAAACTTATGTAAAAAGGGGCAAGGAGAGGATGAAAACAAAAGCCCTGCCCTTTGGTGGCTCAGCACCTGGCATAGTTCCCCTTTGCTTCGCAGCCTGGCAGATCACCATCTTTGGGTCCTGGATTGTTAATTAGAAAGGTGGGGGTTTTTTGTTAATAAAGGGGTTTTGTTAATAAAGGGGGGGTTTTGGCTAATAAAGCCCTTGAATTTTTTTTTTTAATTGGCTTTGCCATTTTTGACATATCAGGACTGGTTATCCATGAGAGAGCATCGTGGTTTGGAGATCATGTGTGAATGCAGATCCTGAATGTTTCTTGTGAGCATCACTCCGTGTGTTTTTGTGGAGAGCTGACTTCCAGTGGGAGGTGTCCCATGCATGGCAGGGGGTTGGAATGAGATGAACTTTAAGGTCCCTTCCAACCCAAACCATTCCATGATTCTCTTGAATGCTTTGCCAAGATGTCCCTTTCTCTCCGAGACAAATGGAAAAAGATGGAAATAATGTTTAGGGAACAATTTATCCACAGTTCATTTAGGTGAGGGATAACTGATTTAATCATCACTCATTTCAGTGCTTTTCCATCATCTCCAGAATACCAAATTTCCAGGAACATGGTGCCCCACTAAATATCCATTCCATGCTGAGCTGATCCAGTTGCAACTATGAAACCCAAAGCCTAGCAGGGATTTGCAGGAAAAACCTTGGGATTTTCATCATGGCATATTCATCATGTGCATTAAAACTGAGGATCCCTCATAGTCCAACACGTCCGACATGGTTTTTGCAGTCACATTTTTAACCATTACACTGGGGGTGATTGCACAGTGTTTACACAGAGAATCACACCCCAGGTGTCTACAGCGGGTGCTGCCAGGTTTCATTTACAGGTTTGACCTTATTTTGGGGTTTTTACAGACTTTCCCATCTTTTTTCACCTTGCCTGCTCTGTGTTCCACCCCAAACAGTGCTGTAGGTCGGGGCAGGGCCCAGGGGAGGCTGCGAGGGCGTGCGGAAGCTGCGAGGAGCAGAAAGCGAACTCTTGGGTTAGCAGTTAAAGAATGCTGCTACAGAATTGGCCAGACAGCCTCTGCCCCAGAGTTTTCCCGTGGGTAAAAGACAGATCATAGCTCTTCCTTCCCATGAAAGGCACTTTGATCTCCCTTGATGAAATGCTTTATGTATTTTGGGAGTTCAGTGTAATTGGCTGGGATGGCTCAAGGCTCTTCCCCATCCCCTGAACTCCCCTGTGCCGGTGTTTGTTCTGAAAGCCCCACACAGCACACGGCTCCTCCGAGTGCACCACAGATCAAGAGGAGCATATTTATGGCTTTGGGAAAATCTCACAAGAGATCAGTTAAAAATCCTCCTTCTGCATTATGAAAAGCATTTTGTGTGGCTGCTCTGCCCTGCTGGGAGTCAAACCCGTGTCGTCAGAAGCTGCCTGACATGTCCAATTATGAATTGCACAGCAGTGGCTGCACCAGGGCTCAGTAATGTCTGCTGGGATTTATTCTCAGATATTTGGGCTGCCCTGCTGTCACCACTGAGGGTTGCCAGCCCAGCAAAGCAGTGGTGTGGCACCAGGGTGACAGCAGAGCAGAACGTTTCTCATCCACACAGAGATGCACAGCTCTTACATCAGCACCAGAAACTCTTATTTTCTCACCTCTCCATGAATTATGACATTTATTCACAACCATTGTTTTGGTGTAGAAAGTAGAGTAAACAAGGTTATATCTGCAAAGTCACTTATTTTGTTAATGGAATAGAGGAAGGAAAACATTCCTGGCATTATGGTTTTATCAGCTTATAAACATGTGGTAGAAGCCTACATGCCTTAGAATAACAGCAGGAACAAGAGTGGGAAAGGAAACACTGGGATCTGGATGCTTTAGTAAAGACAACCAGCAGCACAGCCCATTGTGTCACCTCACTTGCTTTTCCCACTCCTCACCTCTTCCAAACACTATTAAAGATCCTTAAGCTTGATTTTATAATTAATTTTTTTCATTCTTTATCAACCGATCACCCAGCCCTCACTCCAAGGACATTTAGGAGTGACAGCAAAAGCAACAAACAGTGGAATTTCCCTTGCTAAATCCAAAAGGGAGGTTTGAAGGTTAAAAAAGGTTATTCAAAAGGTATTGAGTGTTCATAATTTGAGGCATTTTCCAGAAGGAAAAAACTGTGCTCCATCATCTGGATCTCCTCCTGCAGATCTGTTTCTAACATCTACAGCAGCCAGAAGTCCCTTGCCAGTCTCTGATGTCCCAAGGGCTGGGGCAGGGACTTCAGCCATGAACCCTCCCCAGGTTTATTGTGCCCAGAGCCATTTCTGGGCTACTTTGACCAAAGCATTTGGGGTCAGCACTTCAGACATGCCGTCCCACGCTCCAAGAAATGTAAGAGGACATTCTGGCTGAGAATGTCACTCCTTTCTTTATCTTTCCAGGAAAACGGGATAAAAACGTGACCTGCTGGGACATGTCAGATCTGCATCTCCACCCCCATCCTGGGGAAGAGGAATAAAAAGGTCATTCACCACTCAGCATGTTTGGAAAGTCTCTTGTGCACGGAGCAGACACCTCCAGATGTCTCCATCAGTGACGTTATTTATAAGAGGACCAAGCAGCTCGTTAGGCTAATTGCTCCTGGAGGGATTTAACTCCACTGAGGGAGCCTGAACAGGGCTTGACTGTTCCAGAGCATTTGCTGCCACTCCTCCCTTTGATTTACACCCCTCATAAAATTTTATGGCCAGATTAGAATGAACTTCACTTGCACTACGGTTTAATAAAAGTTTTTTTTTATGCTGAATAAAAGCAAAAATCAATGCGGTGACTAATTACAGCTTTAATGAGGAGAGGAAAATACCTCAAAAGGAGGGGGTACAAAACCCCCCAGGACAGATCCCTTTGGAGATGTTGCTTCAGACACCTGAGCTTAGAGGCTGTAGGGAGAGCAACAATAAAAAAGTCACATTTTAGGGAAGAGCAATTTTGGATGGAGAAAGAGCAATGTGACTCTTTATGGCAGATGTGAGGGAGTCGGGGTTCCAGTAAATGGGAGAAGGGAGTGAGTGGTTATCAGTCACTTTGGCTGGAATGTCTTTGAGTTATTTGGCTGCTGAGCACGTTCTTGTGGAGGGAGAAGTCCACTTTTGAAATAATTAGCTGCTCTGCAGAGATAATTTGGCCGTGCAGTGCATTTCTGTTGATAAATTACAGAGCTCCCTGGGCTATACTTTGCTTCACCAACTGTAAAGCTACAACATAAATCCAAACAGCAAAAAAAGACTTTTTTTTCTTCCTTTCCTTCTGCCAGTGAAATACAATGTCACTGAAAATGGCCTTTATAGCTCTACTATGAACGCATGAAAAATTGCAAGAAGGAAAGAGAATAAATAAGCATGGTAAAATATTTACCATTCTAGACATCAGTGGCCAAGGGCAGATTGATGGGAAGTGCTCAGTTTGGGACTGACAGCCTTTAAATGACCTCTTTACAGGGCCTGAATCCCGAAATTCTACATGCAGGGGAGCTCCAGGGGGACGTGCAAGGATTTGGTGGGAGCGTTTTGCCGTGTCAGCAGCGGGAATTACAGGTGTTCCCTCCTCCCAAATGCTGGGGAAGCAGCTCATCCCAGCCTGCAGCTGCCCCCCTTCATGCAGATCCCATGCTACATTTCACTTCTGGCCAGGGCTCACCTCCATTTATTGCTTTTTTGGCTCAAAATTAATGTTTTTTGGGCTGCAGAAGCACTTCCCAAGATGGATTTTTCCACCGAGAAAGGAGCCGCAAGTGAAGGACCACTTCATATGGTCAAAGCGTGGGGCTTGGGAGATTTATTTTAAATTAAATAAGTTATTCCATGTGTCCTGGACACAAGCTTGCTATAAAATAATTTGAAATCCAGGGAGAAAACCCCCGACAGTCAATTTTTTCAGTCCTTGGAGCTGAAATACCCTACCAGTAGTTCATCACCTGGCAAATAAACCTGCCAGCTCCAAACTTTATTAATCATGTGCTGTACCCTGCTTGAACTCTTCCCAACTGAACTCAGCAGTGTTTTAATTCTCCACCCACTGGTATCAAAAGAAACAAGTAAAGAGGACAAAAGGAGAATGGTGAAGGCTTCATCTCTGCCTCCTCCACTGCAGGAACATGAACTTCAATAATTTGGGGAGACACTTGCCTTTCTCCCACAGCATCCCTACTTCCAAGCCCAGTTTCTGGAATTAGGAAACAGCCAGACTAATCCTTTCCTTGACTGGATGGTTTTTTTTTAATTTTTGGCCTGGACAGGGAATTTTCTTTACAGTGATTTCTCAAACTATGATTCCACAGTCATAATTAACAATTTTTCTCATCACCTACATGCTCTGACACCTCCAAAACCTTGCTTTATTATGTGCCTGTCTTCCACCTTCTAAATGTTAATGTTTTAGCCTTCAAGAAATAAGTGAAAGGGAAAGAGATGACAAGAACTCCACAGAAAAAAAGGAACAGATGTTCCTGAGATCATAGGAAAACAAGCCACACACTTAATAGGAACAAACTGTGATGTATAACATCGTTATTTTCCTAACCTTTCTAAAATTACCTATTTGACTGATTTCTTAGGTGTAAAAAGAGGTGTAAGGCCTTCCCTCCTGTCAAAGTACCATTGTCCGAAGTAATTTAGAAGCTCCCTGTTTCAGCACCTCGAGACCACGAGAGCACAGACAGATTTAAGACATCGCTGGGTTTGTGCAAGGCTTGCAAGAATGTGGCTCTTAATACCACTGTAACTGGAGAAGTGTTTGTAGAGGTCCAGCTAAAATCCAAAGCTCTGGATCAATGCCTATCCCAGAAGTTAACTTGGCACATCCAGAGGTGGAAGGAGGGGCACAGCACCTGCACCTGTTGGAGTGCAGCTCAAGGGCTCAAGTGCAGAACAGGGATGAGGCTGGAAATTTGGGAATGGGAATCTCTCACAGCTTGGTAAGATCAGCCTGTTACAGTTGCAGCATCCCAGGCTTGTTCAGCGACACACCCCGAAGTGGAACACACATCTCATAAATACAGGTGGAATCATTTCATATTCACACACCTGTTCTGCAGATAAAGCTGTTGTAGCAATATGAGTAAGAACTGCCTCAGAAAGGAAAAATTCTTTTTTAAATTCTATTACAGTCTTCTCCAGTGTCAGCCTAAGCAGGGATTACAAAAACACGAAGATACACGCCCAGATTTCACCATTTTCTAAAGTGGAATGGTGTTTATGTTAATAAAAGTAAATGTTTTAACTAATAAGGCATCTTTCCTTAATTTCTCCTTTCCACACCTTCCACTTCACTGTATTTTTTTACATATTTTAAGTATGTTTAATTTGCAGTAAGTAATGGCAAGATGTATCTAGGTGGAGCACACCCTGTAGGCTCCCTTGGGCAGTGGCTGCTGTGGATAATAAGGCACCTGCAAGGGAATGCTGAGGAACTCAGATCCCTTTCTAAACTGGATTACCAGACCCTGCCTCTCCTTCAGACAAGGCCAAATCGTGTTTGTGCCACTTATTTCATTGGCCATTAATGCTATTCCTAGAGGACACCACATTTAGATCTGCTTTCTCCTGCTCCTTCCACTCCATGTTTTCCGCAGTCATAGACAAAACTATCACATCACTGTGATTTCCTGTAACAGGTTTTTCCCACGTTTTAATGACTCTAACAACCAGAGAGTTCAGAAATACACTGGTTTTATTTCAAAACCAAATCTGAGTACACAGAGGAGCTGCTAAATTGGGTCAGAGATCCACGTAGCCTGAGGTCCTGGTTGTCACGGTGGGGAGCAGCTGGCAATTTAGGGAAAACACCACAGGACAGAGCATGGAGTGATCCCTTCCAGCACACTCCTCCTGCAATCAGACTTCCTTCAAATTGCCTCCAGACCACCCTGGTTAGCAACCACTGAAAGCTGCACTAATGAAAATATATCTCATTTCTCTCCAAATCCTTTTATACCCTTGACCTCCCCAGCATCCTGTGACGAGTCCCATACTCAAACCAGAGCGGTTTTTTTGCAGGGAATTATATATTTTTTGGAAAGCTGCTGCTTGCTAACACTGCTGGGACGAGCTTGTAAAGGATCATGGGGGAGAGCCACCGGTGGCAGGGTCAGGTCCTTCTGTTTTGGAGCCGAGCTGCAGATTTGGAACCGGCTGGGCGGCCTCGTCCCTGCGGGAAGAGCAGCGATGCTGAGTCGGTGTCTCCTGGCAAGGAGGAAGAACAGCACCCCCACCCTGGGGTTTCTACCGCGGGGATGATTTGGCAGCAGATAGGAGAATTGAGGCGGGAATTGTGTCAGCACTGCCAAACGAAGCCTCCCCGGGGCGGCTCCGGAGCCGGGCGGGGCTGTCCCGACTTGCCCGGTTTGGGTTTGGGTTTGAGCCGAGCCTTTCCCTGCTGGGCCATTTCCTCCACCGGGCAGGTCTGGACAGCCCGGCAGGGGAGGGAGCAGGCACCTGGCACCAGCTGCAGGTTCCAGTTCCACCAGCAGGCGTTTGGCACTTCTACAGTGTGTTGTAAATTTTCGGGAGGACCTGAGCTCTCCATCTCCTCAAAGTCATTTATGGCATTTCCTCTGACAGCCAAGTGTTTATTTTAAAAAGCAAACTAAATGTAAACAACAAAGTTTGCCTTTTTCTTTCATGACAGCAAAGACTCCACAAGGAAAAAGCCCCAGGGAAAGTGTGACAATGACGGGGCAGGAGAAGGGAAGCTCATCCTTGTGGATTTAATTTTGCCCCTAACAGAGCCATTCCTGTGGAGATTTTCTGAACATTTATCTGTTCAAATAAATCCTGTCCACACAAAGTCTTGAGTGAGCAAGTTCCACCTTGTGAACAGCCTCTGTTTGGGGCAGAGGACTCTATTTCTACAATGGGACAGACTTTCTAAATAAGGGAGTGTCCAGAATGGACCATCCTGCAACTCATAAACCCATATGGAGACCTTATAAACCCCACATAAACCTATATAACAAACAAATTGGCTGTACCCATGAAGTGCTTGTGCAACCATTCCTTTTCAAATAATATACAGAGTGTTTGGCAACTTCATGAACACATTAAGCACTAATTGAACAGCATTTTTTTTTACATCAGGATAAAAAATCAGTGCATTTATGCTTCAAGTATTTATGGAGTTGTAACAAGTCAATAGAGGAGGAGGAGGGGAGTTTTTACCTCTTCTTGCCTGTCACTATTTTACCTGTAATAAAATTCAACCAGGCCCCAGCCTGGTGTTAAACCATTGAGTTGGAATTCTGCAATGCACTCGTGGAAAACTCCACTCCCTGTCAGGCCATTGTACACCACAGGGCAGGTCTGCTTATCCAGAGCTGCAGAAACATCAAAGCTCTTGCCACCTGGGAGAAGAGTAAAAAAGGGAACAATGTCACCAATTTTCAGTAGTATTTTATCTGAAAAAAATCCCAGTATCGAATACTTTTGTGGGTGGGGGTTGTTATGTCTTTCTGAAGAGTAATAGTTCTGTCTGCTTTGTAAATCAAGTAGAACTGATCAGCCACATTTCCAGCTGAATCCACCTCACAGCATGTTTTACACCCCAATAAAGTGGAAATCACATATTTTATGGATTAGCACAGGCAACAGTGACCATAGACAGGATCTGTAACTCTCCCTCTGGAACCTGTGGCCCTGATCCTGCAGTGGACACTTTTCACCCAGGACACACCACAACTATAATCTAATTTAAGCAGGGAGGAGTGGGAACCAGAGGATCTTCAAGTCCCTTCCAACCCAAACCATGATTTTATGGTTCTAAGCAGATTTCTCAGGAAACTTCTTGCCAAGAAATGAAGGCAGATGGAGCTGGACTGTGCTGAGCTTACCAGCAGTAAAACTGACTCCATACTCATCCTGGATAAGCCCATCCTCAGCCAGCTCAGCCAGGGAGGCGTTGGACCACTCAATGCCAGCCTTGCTCCCATCAGGGAAAAACACATAACCTACAGTGAGGCTGAAGGGGAGAGGAATGGAGCAGATTTAAAGTTCAACCTAAACTCAAAAACACCAGCACAACAGTCAAGAGAACTGGAAATGTTCTGCCTGCAGAAGAGAAGGCTCCAGGGAGACCTTAGAGCCCCTTCCAGTCTCTAAATGGGCTCCAGGAGGGCTGGAGAGGGACTTTGGAAAAGGGCATGGATAAGGGGAATGGCTTCCCAGTGCCACAGGGCAGGGAGAGATGGGATATTGGGAAGGAATTGTTCCCTGTGAGGGTGGTGAGGCCCTGGCACAGGGTGCCCAGAGAAGCTGTGGCTGCCCCTGGATCCCTGGAAGTGTCCAAGGCCAGGTTGGACGGGGCTTGGAGCACCCTTGGGGCTGAGGACATTGGTGTTTAATCCTCTGGATGCAGAGAACAGCAGCCAGCAAGGCAGGGCTCCCTGTGGAATGCCCCCCTACAGCTGGACACCTCCTCAAACAGCTGGAAGTGCCCAATTTGAAACTTCTCAATCATCCAGACAGTCAGACAGGCCCCTGCATCAACCAGCCCATGGAAAGGGAGCAATGGAAGGTGGAAGCTGTCCTTGTGACTAATTGCAAATGAAAAACTGGGAGCAGGGAGCAAGAGGGCGTGGATGGAAATTGGGCTGTGCAGGTTCAAAGCAAGAATGTGCACACAGCTGTCCTGCAGAGCAGCTTTTGCCACCTTGAAGAAGGGTGTTTTTAGCAACATAAATTTCTTTGGTCACTTACTGAGTTGTGGTAGCTGGCATGCTAATAACTGTTAAATGTGCTGCAGTCCCATCCTGCAAGGAGAGAAAGAAAAAGCAGCCAAAGTCGTGCAGATTCATTTCTGAGGGTCCTCCACTGGCTGCAGCAAGAAGACACTCAGATATAACTCAGCTTATGCAATGTCCTATGGTTTCATACTTTAAAATCCTCTCACTACATCTTCTGTGAAACTCTGGCTGCAAACAAATCCAGGAATATAAACCAAACACACTCAGGACAAAGTAAGGACAAGGGGGACAACAGAAAGACCACAGCAAAAGGACACAGGAGGGAAACAAAGGCTGCAAAGAAGCACAGAACTGATGTCCTTTGACCAGACCTCTCTTCTAACCTGTGTTAGTCTACATCTGAGAGCAGCAGATAGGGAAAATGTTAAGAGGGAACTGGAATCTCCTGGTTTTACTAATTTCTCTTCCATCCTTGAGTCTGGAACCCTTCATGCTCCACTTGGGCTGCTCTGAGGCAAATTTAAGCCTCCTCTGTGATGCTATAAATGTACAGACACTCGGGGTAAGAGGACTCCAAACTTCAACCTGCAATAAACTTCTTAATGAAGTCAGCTGGCTTTTAATTAGGGACAGAACAGTCACAGTCACTTTGAGTCCTGAATAACTGAAGATCAGGGAGAGGTTGGTTACACACATTGTGGTACCAAAGCTCAGTCTTATTAAGTGGTACACAGGCACATGATAAATCAGGATTTGCACAGAAGTGGGATTTTCCAAGCTGTGCTTTTGTGCTGGCCCCATATATCTGGCAAAAGAACTTTTATTCTGAATTCAGTCTAAACCCCTGTAATGCTGCCTATAACAGAGAGTTTTGATTCATGCCTGGCTTGGCACAGGAAATGCCTTTTTTTTCAGGAGCATCTGCTGGGCTTGGCTGGCAGCTGGCAGGGCCAGCCCTCAGCATGTCCCTGGGCTGTGTGCTCCCAGCAGCCACAGCACTGCCTCTCCCCCACACAGCAAAGCAGAGAATCAGTGCTCAGCACAGGCAGAAATATTTGCTGACTGCTGTCATGAAGGCTTAGGATGCTTCCAATACCTCAGGGTTCCCATTCGTGGGAATCAGCACTGCAGCAACTCCATGGAGTGCTGGGTACTTGCAGCAGCTGAGAATCTCTCCTGTTAAGCTGCCTGCCTAATTTTTTCTTTAAAAAGCCAAAATAAACAGTTTCAAGTTATCAGAACAACTTTTGCTTCAATCAAAATCTCAGGTTTTGCTCTCTGCTTTTGAGAGCTGCTCCCAACACTGATCTGGGCTAACGGTGCCACCAGTGAGCACTTCTGATTGTACTCCATGGATGCTCCCAAATCCTTATTTCTGGATACTTAAACATGCCTGAAAAGCTGACAAAACTTTCCTGGTAGAGTAGCACATTGCCACGTTAATACCTACTTCAAAGTGTGCCAGAATCATGACATAACGGTAAATCTCAGCCCAGTTCCGGACACCTGCAAGAAAAAAAAAGAACAAAATCCCCCAACCTGAAGTTCACCATTCCTGGGAAATGGGAACTAACAGCACCTGACTTCACAGTAGAGTTTTTGAATCAAGAAATATCCAGTAACTGGTAAGTGGTAAGCAATGTGTGTGCCCAAAATAGCGACGGTGTTTCCTCTGGAATGTCTGAATTTCGTGCTCAGGCATGGAACTGGTTGTTTTAGAAGACAATCCTTGGTCTCAGTGCCCCGCCAGTGCCAGCTACAGTGAAGGTATTGCCAGGGGAGGGAATTCTTCCCAGTGCTGTTACCATAGGAGTGGCTCCGAACGCCTTGGAGGGAAAGTTCCGTTTTCCCACCGTTTTCTATTTCAATTTCTCCAACAGACCGGCCCCACTGCTCGTGTCGGAAATGCTGTCCCCTTTGTCTGGAAGAAAGAAAGGACTGCATCAGCTCTGGCAAGATCTCCAGGTCTCCTCAAGAAGCCTCAAGGCCAATCTCATGGATTTATATCCCCAAATGCAGGAAATTTCAGAGCATCTCAGGCATGGCTATCCCAGATTTTACACATCAGCAATCACTCTACATTTCCCAGTTGCTGTTACATAATGAGACACCTGAGAATGAAACAACAGCAAATTCTTACCCTGACAGACTATAAAATCACCCTTTGTCTGAAGAGATGCTGGGCTGCCAAACAGTTGCTGCTTAGAACTCAGCAGGTGTCACCAAAAACCACACATTATTCATACACATAATTTCTGCTTCTCTTTACACAACATATTCTCAATTCTTGTCTTTTCAGCTCTCCAGGGCTTGTATAGTATTTAACACACCCATTCAGCTCCTTTTTTACAGGATTATATTTCTTTTCTTAGATATTCCTGGACCACTGACTTTGGAAGCTGCCTAAACCAATGAAAAAAGACAAAATAAGAAATATTCCTGATGCTGAAGGTTTCACCCACATACCAGGAAGATCCCATCTGGATTCCCCAGGACCCCCCAGGTCTGGTGTGGCACTGAAGCCAGGAGCCATGTCCTTTACTAAAGCACTTAAAATTTAAACCCACCTTCTAAAATCAACTATAACAAACGACAGACCTTGAAGAAATATATAGAAAAAAATTATTATTAAGCCCAGAAGACATTAATTTTGCCTCTCACTTTTTGACCCTCTGGAAGAGCTCGATGGTCCATGGCTCCTGGGCTAAAGCACGAGCAAATGTGCTGGCCTTACTGTCGACATTAAAGTTAAAAACATCTGTGAAGTTCTCCCAGCTAGGAAAAGAAAAGGCAAAAAAAGACATTATTAGCATTCAGCTCATACTAAGCCAAGTTGTGCACTTGCTACTTTGAGGCAATCTTTGTATTTTATTGGAAAATCGTGATTTTTGCCATTTTAAATGAGCCATGAACTCACTGTACATCCTAAAGCAAAGATGAAAAACTTACTGCAAGGACAATTTAACTGGCACAAGTTCTCCTTCCTCTTCACTCCACTGCTGTCTGTAGGGTCCTTTCCTGTAAGATGAGGCACTGTAATTTTATATCACTCCTAAACAAACAACAAAACATTTCTTACGTGTTTGGAATTGGATGGACTAGGAGACACTGCAGAAGAATCTATAATATTGTACACCACCAGATGTATTTTCATTCCTTAAAAATCAAAGTGTGTCAGTTACCAAACAGCTTTTGGTTCAAGCTGGTTAAATTTAACGTGAATTAAAAATATTTCCAGATAGTCCTGACAAAGCCTTGGTTTTACATGTAGATCAATGAAATTAGAGAGTGCTGCAATACCTGAGTAATCCATCAAAATTTATCTTCCAGCACATTTGGGGCTCCAAGAATTCCATAGTGAGCCCTCCTCCACTCCAGATCTCTTCGGATTCATCTCTCACCATCATATTTGGATGCTGTGGGTGCTAAAAAGAGGAAACATTTCAGGAAAATATTTGCTTAATTCAATTGTGAGGATGCCACAAAGTAGTCTTGTTATATTAAATATTACTAAAACCCCAAAATAATGCACATCAATCCTCTCTTTTTTTATTCCCCTATATTCTGCAAATAGGATTTCTCCTGCATTTTCTGGTCATGGCTACTTAGTGGAAGAGAATTGTGAACACAGAGTTGAGTGCAATGGGATTTATGTCAGGTCTTTCCTTCTTGACTACGTAGCCAGCTCTTAACAAAAACAGAAAATCCGCAGGCAAAAATCTGATTAATAATATCTGATTAAGCTTTCTTTTCAGCAAGAATGAAGCAGATGTGCATAAAACTCCCTAAAAGCTTTCCCTTCTCTTTTAAAGAGGCAAATCCAAATGGTTTTTATAGCATTAATATTAAAAAAAGGGGGGAAACCAACCATACGCAGAAAATGAAACCCATTAACCATGTGCTGCACCTTATTGGAAAGACTGGATGTTCAAATTCTTCCTGGGGGATTTAATAAGCCACTTTTTAGAAAATATGGTGGTTTGTGCACACTGTAGGGAAGAGGAATGGGTGTCAGATCCTACTGAAAAGGAAATCAGAGATATACCCAGTGCTCCAGCCCGTTCTACCACTGCCTTTAGCCACAGCACCGGTGTCTGACTGGTGTGAAGATGCAGAGAACATTAATTTTGGCTTGGGATCCTATCACAGCTTCAAGACAGGAGTCAAGCACTGCTCCTGAACATCACCCCACATCCAGCACTCACTTCAAAGTCCCCTGTCCCATCCAGCCTGAGGAAGAGCCACATCTCACAGAGGCCAGCGGGACGTCTGGCGAGGCGAGCGATCACAAAGGTCTTGTTGGTCTCTGCAAAGCCAGTGAAGTACAAGGAATCGAGTGCCTGGGGAAAGGGAAATGGATTTCAGCTCCAGCTGGAGGCAGGAAAGGGAGGGGAGAAGGTCTGCAATCCTTTGTTTTCCATGTTTTACTTTCGCTTTTTGTATTTCATGGCAGGCACCCCGAGAACAGCCAGAGAGCTTTGCAAGCAGCAGTGAAACCTCACCCAAAAGACAGGAGAGCTCCAAAAAAAGGGGTTGGGCAGTGAGGGATGCCAGGCACCAGGATGTAGCGAACGGGAATACCTGAGGGATTGCCAGGGGGATGCGAGGTGCTGGAGCGCAGAGGATGCAGGGGGGTGGAGGTGCTGTAGGTCCAGGGAAGTAGGAGTACAAAGGGGAAAAGGTGTTTTAAGGGAACGTGGGGATTCTGCGGATGGGAGTTCCGAGATTGGGGCAAAGTGGGGATGCTGGGGATGGAGTGCCGGGGAACAGGGAGATGGGAGTGCCAGGGATGGGGGAGACAGGGACGCCAGGGAATGGGAATGGGAATGGGAATGGGAATGGGAATGGGAATGGGAATGGGAATGGGAATGGGAATGGGAATGGGAATAGGAGTGGGAATGGGAACGGGGCGTCGCAGAAGCGGGTCCCGGCGAAGGCGGTCTCAGGACCGGGGGTCCCAGGCCACTCACGTGGGGGTCGGCGCGGAGCGGGCGCGGCCGCCGCAGCTCGGNCCCGGTGCGGAGCCCGGTGCGGGGAGAAGAGCCCGGTGCGGTGCCCTGTGCGGGGTGCAGAGCCCGGAGCAGAGCCCGATGCGGGGTGCAGAGCCCGGTGCGGAGCCCGGTGCGGGGAGAAGAGCCCGGTGCGGTGCCCTGTGCGGGGTGCAGAGCCCGGAGCAGAGCCCGATGCGGGGTGCAGAGCCCGGTGCGGAGCCCGGTGCGGTGCCCGGTGCGGTGCGGGACGCGATGCGGAGCTGCCTCCGGCCGCCCCAAACCCCGCCTCGGGGCCGCTCCCCGCCGTGTCTCGGGATGGATCGCGGTCACTTCCGCGAGGGGCTTGTCCGACTGTGGGAAGTTGGTTTTGCTCGTTTTATTTACTGCGCACTCCAAGGGAAGTTCGGTCAGTTCTCCTGGAAAGGCACAGCCGAGTTTCTAGGAAAGCCTCCAGCGATGCGGTGCAGAAAAAGCGGGTATTGGGCTCTCCTCCCCCAGGCTCCAAACTCTTTGCTGCAGATCGCTGAAGGAGAGTCTGTTTAAGATCAGATACATGAAATAAGTGTTTCACGAGGAGGGTGGTGAAACCCTGGCACAGGAGACCCATCCCTGGAAACACTCGGATGAGCTTTGAAAAACCTGGTCTAGCTGAAGATGCCCATGGCAGGTGGGACTTGGACTAGATGACCTTTAAAAGGATCCTTCCAAATCAAACTATTCTATGATTTTATGAGTTCTGATCCTGGTTTTTCGGGTTCTTGGCATAAATGGGTGCTTCACTTGCTCCCACTGCTGGCTCCAGCCAAAAGGCAGCAGCTCATTTAACCCAAAAAAGCACCAAAAAACCTCACCCACAGCTGGCATCTCAGAAATCTTTTCAGCATCTCTTGTGGGTACCATTTCTAGAAGTCATATTTTTAAAGGCCTTTGGCTGGCTGCACAACAGATCTTTTTATTCCTTTTACAATGAGCAATTAGACTCATTTCCCCACACTAAAACAAACCCAGCCTCTCAGCAGAGGCTGAAGTGCAGCTAATCTCACCTTGGAGAAAGAGTGAGCACTCAGAACCTGTGCTTTCTTTGTCTCTTGGGTGTTTTGACTCCTTGTTGGCTCTTCAAACTTCTCAGTGGACTCTGTTATTTGAAAAAACATTTATTGTGCATTTTTATGCCTTGTGACTGACTGTAACCTGACTATACTGTAACTGACTAACCTGACTATAACCAAGTCGTGCCTTGGTTTGGTTTTATAACCACCTCTGCCCTGGTTTGTGTTTAATGGATCAGTGCTTATGGTTCTTTCGATTTTCTTCTCTGAATGTAACTTGTTTTTAGTAACCTCCTGAGCTCGGCTGCTCCTTTTTGCCCTTTTCCCAGTTTGCCCTGATACTGATGTGCCCTTACACTGCCTCAATGATCATGTTTCTCTTGATCCCTCGAAAGCTTTTAACGTTTAATCTAAGGATTTTTCTTTTACCGTCTTAAAAACATTCCTGTTTTACACAGCTCCCCTTTTCTGAGACCAGGCACAGCTGTTCTGTGTTGCTTTATGGCTGTCCATGGGCCACATCAAATCAAAAGGAGAAGGGCAGAAGGCACCAGAGATTCAGATAATGAGGTTCAGAAATTAATTTCTGTAAATCACCATTGCTTCAGTCGATACTGAAGGGCTACACCTTGAAGTTAAGCACCTCGAGGAGGCAGAGGGCCAGAGGGATGATAAGGTTGTTCTCATACTTCAGGTTGTGCTGTGGAGGGACTGAAAAGAGTCTGAGAGAAGGAGATGTGTCACAATGTTATCACCCTGCGCCTGCAGCACGGCAGATGTGCCTCAGTCCACAGAAAGGCTGCCAAGGGAGTGGATTACCAGAAACAGCTTTTCTTTTTCGCTAGAATTTGAGCACCTTATTGATACAAAGCAACAGTCAATGGGGAAAGACCCACACAAACAACAAACCTTTGGGACTTCACAAACATGCACAGAATTAAATCCTCAGCAGCTCCAGTCTGCCTGAGGTGGAACAGGCTACGACAAATGGCAGATGGTTCCAAACTCTTCCTTTTTTTCCCCAGTGCAACCCTCGAGCTTTGCTGCCCTTCAGCAAATTGTGGAGTCCTCACTCGAACCATCTGAATTTCAGTGTTTGCATTTCTGAGGGGAGGAGAAATGGGGTGAGAACACTTCATGCCTGACATGTGAAGCATTCCCAACCTCCCAGAGTCTCTCCAGGCCAGGCTGAAGGCATTTTGTGTGTCCCTATGGAATCTGTAACAGAGATAAGCTCCGTTCCTTCCTAGGAGGAAAGGATGCATGGAAACAATTTGTTTCGTGCAACCTTCTGTTTCCACATTGCTTAGGTAATTTGTTTGAGGACTTGAAGTTATCTCTGGCAAACAATTTATCTTGGCAATATTGTTCCTGGTGGAAATGGGCTCCAAACCACCGGGACTTGCAGCAGAACTGAGGTCCTGACATGTCTGGGGATGTTTTCAGCGTGGCAGCACCAACGCTGTGTGCATTAAAACAAGTCTGAGAGCTGCTCCACGTGTTCAGCAGAAACGTGGGCAGGAAAATACTCAGCTGATTTGTTTTTAAGATCAGGAGGAAATGAGAAATCTGCGGCTGCTAAAACACAAAGAAAAAGCAAGCTGAATTTAAGAATTCCTGGTTAGCATAAATTTAAGCTTCTGCATGAGGCCTTAAGCATCTGCAATATTGCTAAAAAAACATGACAGGGTACCTAACTTTTTTGTAACTCCTGGGTAATTCTGGTATCTCAGCCATCCTGAGATAAAAGCACAAGAATGGAAAGTTTTCTCAAGGGTTAAGCTCGCTGTAATTTAATAAAATAGAATATAACAGGTATAATAATAGAATCTTTATTTCATTTTCATTCCTGCATAAATGATATATTAATTACATTAAGGAAAACACTGAGGGAGAATGAAGCTTTAGAAAAAGACCAGCTCATAATTTTGTGTATATAGATATTTACATAATTATATTTGAGTAGCAGAGACATTGGCATTGACCAATTTCTTTTAGTGTGTGCAACCAGCTTTTGGGAAATGGAAGGAAATACATAAAATCGAGCTTTTCCGAAGTGCCCAGTATTTCAGCACAGAAGAGGAGACAAACTCAGGCACGTGAGCAGCTGTATTTTACTGCACTTATCAGCACACACAACCCTTGTGCACTGGCTGCCCGTGCCCCACTAGATGGTGGTCATGCTACAAGAAAAAAAAGGATGCAGAAGCACTCCCGAGTTTGTCATCCTTTCTGTTTGTCACCCCTCAGCTTTTTTTATGTGCTTTAAAAATATCCTCAGCTCACTCCCTGCAAGGTTTGTTGTTTGGCTTGTGCTTTTTAAGCTACTGGGTCTGTGTTTCTCCTAATACACAGTGGGAATCCTGAATGGGTGTCATGGGATGTTATTTCTATATCGAACAATTTAACTACTGGTGTTTAAGCATAGTGAACAACTGCTGACCATGCTCTCGAATTAAGTGCCAAATCACGTTCCTGAGACCCTCAGAAGTGAAATCAAAGAATCACAGATGGTTTGGGTAGGAAGGGACCTTAAAGCCCATCCAGTTCCACCCCTTGCTATGGGCAGGGATACCTCCCATTATTCCAAGTTGCTCCAAACCCCATCCAGCCTGGCCTTGGACACTGCCAGGGATGAGGTACATGCTAATGAAGGTCTGTAATGAAATATGACCACAGTAATATGTGTAGAAATAAACCAAAAAATTTTATTGGAGAAACTGAAGTAACACCCACTGCCTCTGTGGTCAGTTCCTGCAGGGGCAGGGTGATGTCCTGCTGCTGGCAATGAACACTGCAGAGGGACACAGACCACCAGGGAGGCAGCGAGGCGTCACTTGGCAGCCTACACATTCCATTTTACTCTCAAATCCTGAGCGAGACAAAGAGGTCTGACAAGACAAAGTGCTGGGTCAGGGCAGCCCGTGTTCAAGGCATGCTGGGGATGAGCAGGTCGAGAGCAGCCCTGGGAGAAGGATGTGGGGGTGTTGGTGGGTGAGAGGCTGCACATGCCCCAGCCCAGAGACCCCCGTGCCCAGGGCGGAGCCCCGGCGTGGGCAGCAGGAGAGGGGGGACTGTGCCCTGTGTCCTTGTGCCCAGGTGAGACCTCACCTGCAGAGCTGAGATCTCACCTGCAGGGCTGCGACCTCACCTGCAGGGCTGGGACCTCACCTGCAGGGCTGGGACCTCACCTGCAGAGCTGAGATCTCACCTGCAGAGCTGCGACCTCACCTGCAGGGCTGCGACCTCACCTGCAGGGCTGGGACCTCACCTGCAG
>VZRX01010033.1:27882-47185 GCA_013398075.1 Notiomystis cincta
AAAAAAAAGATTTAAAATGCTCCATCAGCGGCTGCGGGAAGAAGCCCGGCCGTGTCGCTGTGCCCAGCGCGGTGTTGCAGAGCCCGAGCTGGGAGGGCAGCGAGCAGCTCCGTTTGCCTCGCACCTCTCCAGCCCTGCCCGGCGCTGGCTCCGGGGGGTTCCCCTGATTTGTGTGGTTTAGTTTTCCTTATTTCCAGGAGGGAAAGGCAGCGCTTGCAGGAAGTGGGAATGCAAATCGCTCTCAAATGAGAGGGTGGGTTCGTACAGCGCAGCGTGTGTGTGATCTGTGCCATAAAAAAAAGAAGGGATTGGGAAATCACTGGCTGCTCTCTGCACTGAATATCCACTCGTGTGATGGTATCAGGATGCAGAATTACAGTGATGTAACTGTTTGCTTTGCTGGAGACATAATTAGGTTGAAGTCGCCGTGACTGTTCACATTAACAGACTTAAATTAGCTCTTTTGAAGTGAATGCTCTCCGACTTTGAAAATTTACAGATAAAAAGGAGCCTGACTGGTTCATTAAGAGATGAAACTGATGCGAAATTTTAGCAGTTTGAGATTAGAGTTAAATAGCTGAGAGCTCTTTGTGGCTGAAAGGAATTGGTAATACTTTTATCTCTCTAAAGCTTCTTGGTTTTCCTTTAGCATAGTATATTTTGTATCGTACAGATCTGATGGATTTCTTTTCTATGCCTTTTATGAGGACAGAGAACTTTTAAGGAAAGTGAATTGATGGAATTTTGCAGTGGTTGAAACGCTGATGATGACGAACATAGAGGAAATGTGAGGATTTATTTGTCTGATATGAGGGACAAATGAAACAAAGGCTTGAACATTCCTCTAATGAATATTGGAAGTTGCTTGTGAGAATAGTTTGGCCAATAGCATTGTTCTTTGGAACCTGGAAGGGAGAATCATGAGGATATGGATGTGGATATGGGTATAAGATCTGCCATAAAAAAAGATCTGCCAGGTTGATATCCCAGTGCAATCACTGCCTGTGATACCTCAGCTGAGTGTGAGGATGGAGCGTGCACTGATCAATGCAAAAATTAGAAATAAAAGGATTGCTCTGTGAAGTAGGATGTGATTCAGCCATTTGCTGTTGGCAAAGAGGTAAAACTTTCAGCTTTCACATACCAGTGTTGGTGTTGGTGTAAGCCTGCAGCCTTGTGGAGTCTGATCTGAATTCGAGCCCGTGGCCCTGTTCCAGAAGAGGCAGAAATCAAAGCCCAGCCATAGATTGTGTTCATGTCCTTCTCAGGTGAAGGTTGTTTAATCCAGGAGTGCTTTGTCCTTGCTGCTGTACCCCAGTGAGCTCCTGGTGGATCAGATAATGTGTTTGGTTCTTTGCTGGGCAGCAAAGTCTTGTGTCATGTATTTTCTTTGACTTTCACATCTCTGGGTGTTTTTTAAAAGATATCCTGCTGAACATCTCTGCTGTTACTTTGTGCTTATGGAAGAGTGATTTGGTATCACAGATCTGTTTTATGTCTGATAGCAAAGCTTTGTAACACTTTGTATAAATATGTGTTCTGAATACAAGCACTGGCGTGTTTTCTTTCATTTTTAGTTGCTTCTTTTACTGTGCATTCTCATTCCTGGGGTTTGAGGATGTTTATAAAGATGCTGCTGGCACAAATCATAGGTGAGGTTTGGGTTGGAAGTGACCTCGAAGATCATCTTGTTCCCACCCCCTGTGGGAACATCTTCAGCTGGATGGGATTCCTCAGAGCTCCATCCAGCCTGGCCTTGAACAATTCCAGGGATCCAGGGGCAGCCTGTGCCAGGGCCTGCCCACCTCCACAGGGAAGAATTCATTCTGTATATCTAAACTAAATTTCTTCTCTTTCAGTTTGAAAAAAGATGTAAGTAATTAAATTATCAACTTTCCAATGAGACCTTCATACTTATGCTGAAGTACTTCTAATATACTTCTAATTTAGAACCAGCACATCCCCTTTTCAAAGCTGAAAAGGAGCAATTCCAGTGTTTCCTGAAGGAGAATTGTTACAGTAGCTTGAAACTTGACCGTGTTAAATATGTACTTAGTGAATATTCTCTTCTTAGTGAATATTCTCTTCAATGTGTCGCACACAAACAGTCTCCCATTAATTCTGTTCCCACTGTCACCTGTCCCTGTGTGCCTGCAGAAGAGCAGACATGGACCAGCCCAGGGAAAGGGCTGCAAGGTATAAATGGGAAATTCAAGAGATAAATACTTAATATATATTGAAGTCAGAGCAAAACCAGCAGGGATGTGGAGAGATGGTGAGCTGTGCCACTGAGAATGGGTTTGGGGATGATAACACTTCAGGGCTGGATCATGGATCTCCATCACAAGCTGTTTTGGCTGCTCCTCTCCAGAGTTGTGTGTGGACAGAAGATTCCTAAATTGCTGTGAGGGTGTCTGCTAGATCAGTCCCTGGGAAAGAATTGAAACAAGCCACAGTTGACTTTTTAAATGCCTTTGCAGTTTGGCTTGCCTGGATTTGTAATAAAAGTAGGTGATTATTCTAAATTAGCTGTGGCTCTGTGCAGACATTCTCTGATGGATATTTAGCTGTCAGCAGTGAACAGTCCAAATTCCCCATGGAATTAGATGCAGGAAGAGATTTGTCTGCTTGGTTTACTTAAAACTCAGAAGTTCCTACAGTTAATGGTTATTCTGTAACCTCATAGGGAGATTACAGGGCTGTGATTTTGATTTGCCATCAGTGCTCTGCTTCCAGGTAGAATTTAAATCCATCATATCTAAGTGCTGCAGGATTATGATTCTGGTGTGCAGTATGCATTGGTGTCCCAACAATTATTGAGTGCAATCAGAAATGTTGAAATAAAGGCATTTTCGTTATTGTGTTACCACTGAAATGAGAGGAATCTTAGGAACTGTCCCTTGTGTGGCTTGAAGGAAAAGGCAACCAAAAAACCTCATGCTTTGACAGCTGATGGATTTTTAGCCTCTCTATAAATTTTCACTTGTTTAAAAAAATTGCAGAGAAATAAGCTTTTCTTTTTTCCTACAATTATGCTTTTCCAGTTTGCCTCACAAAGATAGCAGGGAAAAGGACTGTTCTAAACCCTGAAATGCCTGGTTTTTTAAATTTAATTACCAGGTCAGGGGCCTTATGATACAATTAGTTGTGTCATGTCATTTATCTTCCTAATGCCCTTGGGTAACCTTCTTCCACTAAACCCAGTAATTTTCCAAGGCCATCTTTCTGGTGATTGTGAATTTATAATTTAACTTCTTCAAAAGTTGTTTGTGTTTTTGTTGGTTTTTTTTTTTTTTTTCCCAATAGTGTATCTGCATTTTAGGCCTGAGTTTTAATACCAGTGATGTGCAGGTCAAGTGAGACATTCCCAACCTGAGAATTTAAAATAATACCTAAGAGTGGAACTTGATTGGGTCAGGTTTAACATAACCACGTGTGCAAACAGATGATGTGGTGCATGAAGCATTGAATAATTTGGTGTTATCTTCTGGAGACAGATAAAGGTTTGTAAAAGGTCACATTAAAAACTATTGCTTGGTGTGTTAGAGGTTGAAGTGTTGTGCTTTGCCCTTTTGTATCCTAAGTATGCAACAAAGAGTAAATTTGGTTAGGACAGGCATTGAAGGAAATGAATGAAGAGTGGAGGGAAGCTGTGAGCATCTCAGTGGGGATGCTGAGCTCTTCACAAACGGAGAGCTCTCAACCATTGATCCTCTTCCCTTGCAGGGACCGAGGTGGGGGCACTGGTGTGGGCAGCTGGGGAGGAGAAGGATGAGGAAATCACATGAGAATGCCTAAATCCATTATTCCTGCAAAGCTGATCTGAGGGGACACTTGCACATAAACCAGTTACTGGTGAGGCTATGAGAAACACGGATTTTGCACAGGGCTGCAGCGGGGATCAGGGGCTGACTGAACAAATCACGTCCTCATCTCGTCAGTAAACTCTCCGTGAGCAATTGCAGCTGATTTCTCTGACTTGAATGTTCCACCTGCCGGGCTGAGTGTGTCGTGTTCCACTGCCTGTCATCCTCTGCTGCAGGCACTTGATGTGAGACACTCAGCCTGGCTGCTCCTGTGCCTCTGCTCAGCTGCCACCAAGTGCCACGTCAGTGACAACTTAATGGTGGTGGATTTCACAATATTGTGAAGTTTAAGAAAAGTCTGAAAGCTTATTTGTAAAGCGAACCACAAAGCAGTCACAGCTTCCTGCAGCGATACAGAAAATAAGAGGGGATGGTTTTAAACTAAGAGGGTCAACTAAAAGAGGGATTTGTTATCAGACTAAATATCAATATCAAATAGAATAAATAATAGACTATCAGACTAGATATTGATATCAAATTAATATCAACTAAAAGAGGGATTTGATATCAGAAGTTTTTTACAATGAGGGTGGTGAAGCCCTGGCACAGGTTGCCCAGAGAATCTGTGGGTGCCTCGTCCCTGGGAATGTCCAAGCTCAGGTTGGACAGGGTTTGGAGCAATGTGGGATAGTAGGAGATGTCCCTGCCCATGGCAGGGGGTTGGAGTAGGTGACATTAAGTCTCTTCCAACCCAGTCTATTCAATAATTCTGATAGATGCATAATAAACATTTGCATTGCCTTTTAGTCTTGCAGTAGAATGTTTGAGTTTGTTTAAATAAGAGACTTCTCCTTTTCAATTCCCCTTGAACTGGGAAAATTGGAAAATGGATACTGAAGGACTCCACCAGTAATGTTGTATTTGCAGTATCTATTTCTAACAAGATGGTTTCAGATGCTTTTCAAGAAAGTGACTTTGCTGTAGCTCTTCGATGTCAGAATCCTTATGTTACTCTGAAAATATATTAATATAAGTTAGCCTTGCAAATAAGAGTGATTTCCACATCACAAAATTTACTTCAAATGAAGAAGAAAACCCTAGGTACTTCTTTAGACAGCTTTAATCAGACAGCAATTCAGGCCCACACCTCTTCTGTTCTCTTCCCCAAATAGAAATGTAATGCAAGGTTCTGTGCTGCAATCCTGCTTCAAGTGCCATGTGGTGATTTCCAAAAGTTAACAGCTAAAAATGTCAAGCTTTCAAGTACCTGGTTTTCTAAATAAAATACAGACTTTTTCCTTGTAGCTACATGCAGCGTGTTTCAAAGTGCTACTATTGAAGTTTATTATTTGTATTTAACAGTATTTTCCTGGTGCAGCTTTGCTAATCAGTTTGTTGGTGATGTCTTTTCAGATTACATCAGACATGACTGTGTGAATAGCCTGGGATAGCCCAAAGGCAGGACAGGATGTCAGAATAACATACAAAACATTTTCGAGGTATTTGTTTTGGTTTGGATTTCTTTTATTGTGCTAAAAGTTTTTTGGTTGCCTTTAAGGCATTTAAGCAAAATGCATGCAGTAATTCTGTGCCATTCCATACTTAAAACATGCCTTAAAAGTTTTATAAGCCCTTTTTTGATGGAGTAATAACTGATTTCCATAGTTATCTTCATGTTCCAGCTGCTAATTGTATGGTTTTATGAAACTTGAATTTTCCTGACCACGAGGGCTGGTGATGTCCCAGAGTGCTATTGGATTTAATTGACACAGATTGTAGTTTTAACTGTGAACATTTAGAGAGATGAGGATAATTTGAAGTGGGAGAAAAGAGAGCCTTATCTAGGTTAAGTTAAGCTTGAATTACTTTTAAGGGAGGTGAAGTTCATTCTTTCCTAAGGTGATTTTCTGGTGTGTGACAACTTCATCCTTGGCTTAGCAGCTGCGTTCTGGTGAGAGAGAGGACTTTTGTCCAAAAAAGCCCCAATATGTGCACAGAAAACACAATTTAACTGCTAGGAATTGTAACAGATCCAAGCAGCAGAGCTGAATATCAGTTTGTTCTGTTCCACAAGCAGAGGATGTGTCCTTCAGACACCTCACAGCGTCCTGGGAGCTTCCCAGCTATTTTTGCAGTTGCTCTCACATCTCTCTGCTGCATCTGCATGTATTTATTTTCCTTTCTGACTTCTTGGATTGCTCCTGCCTGGTTCTAACATCAAGGCTGAAGGATCAGAAGGATTTCCTGGGCAGAAGTGTTTATCTGATTCCTGATAGAGAGTTTTTAAAGGGTTTAGACAAAAACCATCTCAGTGCTGCTTTCTTCACCTGGTAGTGGTCACTTGGACCGTTCTAGGGGAACAAAGTCATCCCATATTCAAGGTCTTGGGATGGAAATTGCAGTGCCTTAATCCCTCCAGTGATGTATAGGCTGCCATAAATAAGGGGGAAAACAGGAGACCTCTGTGTGCCTGTCATAAATCAATAGAAATGCTTTCAGGTTTCTCTCAGACATGGCCTTTAATAGCATGAATCAATATGATTTTTAGAACATAGTATACTTTTAAAGCAGCAGGATATTCCTGAGGCCTAATATTTAAGGTTTAATTTGTCTCCTGTTTTTTGATAGCACTTCAGTTCTGCCATTCCATATCTTTCCTTGGGAGAGATGTCTGGAAAATAATTCTGTTTTCATGAGAACTGTTAAAGCTTAAAGTCTGGTTTTTGCTCTGTGCTGGAAGGACAACAAAGCCCTAAAAGAGTTTTCATGAAATTTAATTAATTTATGTGTTCTTTGAAAATCTGATTCATGTAATCCGTTGCCATGTTAATTTAACCACAACCATTTGTTTCCCTTACTGAGACCATTTTATAAGTTATCCAATATAACTTTGTAGCAGGCCTGTGGTTTTTCCAAAACAATAGCATTTTTGTCAACAAATTTAGCTGCTTTCTAACTTGTGTTGTTTGTTGTGAGCAATGTATTAGAACAGCTTTATTCCCATCCTGGTTTTCCTTTCTGCTCTTCCCTCTCTTGCTGGAGCAGAATGAAAAGTCAACAGTTTGGTGCCATAATTTGCTGTTTTCAGAGAGACATGAGCTGTAATTTAATGAAGACTTTGCCATTTTAGTTTGAGATAAAAGAGAGAAGTTGTGTTTTTAACAGAAGAGGAGGAGTGGTTTATGAGCACAGCGTGATGGAAATGAAACCAGTCTAAAATCCCTTTGTCAGGCATTGAAGTTGCACATTTGTGGTGGGTTAAGCTTGGCTGGACACTCGGCAGAGCTGGTCTGGGACTCTCCTCAGCTGGAAAGGGGACAGAAAATATGAAAAAAAAAAGGGTTTTGTGTCGAGATAAGACAGGAGAGATCACTCAGCAAGTACAGTCACAGGCTTGGGAAATCAGCTTAATTTGTTACCAATGACATTAGAGTAGAATAAGAAGAAATAAAAACTAAATCTTAAAAACAAAACCTTAAACCGTGTCCCTCCTTTCAGATGCTACTTGATGTAGCCATAGAACCGTTCAGGTGCTGATCAGAAAAAAAAAAATCTCAGTTCCGTTTTGGAGCTGGACACATTTTACCTCCTAGAAATGAAAAACCCGGAGGCACGTGTGCTGTTTCCTCATGAATGATTAATTACCGGGGTGCTGACGGTGTCTTTGTCCCTGCAGGGCGAGGCCAGCAAACCATGCAGTCATCAGGGCACCGTTTCCGCGATGTCGAGCACCACCCGCTCCTGGCCAGCGACAATGACGCCTACGACTCCTCCTCCGCCTCCTCCGAGGCCGACATGGCCGAGAGGGTCTGGTTCATCCGGGATGGCTGTGGCATGGTCTGTGCCATCATGACCTGGCTCCTGGTGGTCTATGCAGACTTCGTAGTGACTTTTGTCATGTTGCTGCCTTCCAAAGACTTTTGGTACTCTGTGATCAACGGGGTTCTCTTTAACTGCTTGGCGGTGCTGGCCTTGTCGTCGCATCTGAGGACTATGCTGACTGATCCAGTAAGTATCCAGGCTTTCCTTGGTGTTGGATTGTTCCCTCCATCTGCTGAGAAGTTTGGAGAAGTGATGCCAGTCTTCTCCAGCTGGGAAAAGTAGTGTTAGGGTTAAAATCCTCGTGTTAGATTCAAAACTCTCAAGGTTTTGATGATACCTGTGCTTATCATCAGGGTGGTATCTGTACTTCTCATTAATGAAACCATAAAGGAATAGTCAATATAAACTTCTAGAAGAGTGTTAGACTTAAGAAAAACCAGTAAAATCTCATCCCAGGTTCCTAAAGAAGCAAATAGTTTAGTCTTCTCTGTCCTAATTTTTCTTACTTTTCTCAATCTGATTTATTTTCAAAATTTGTACTTTCATCCTGTTGCATCTCTTGAAGTGTTTCTTCCATTTGTGGCACGTGGAAGAACTTTTGGAGGTGGACGTGCTGCAAAACCTTAGGCACACTTTGGCCTAATGGAAAACCACTATTCCATGTGATTCCTGCTTTTTTGTCTTTAAATATTTGGAGTCAGAGGGAAGGGAGGTTTAAGTTGAAGACACACTGAAGTAGTGTGGGTGTAAGATCTTGAAAGTGCTCGTTTCTTAGGACTTCTACTCTTCCAGACTTCAAGAGATGAAATAGTTTATTTTGTACTAAAATCTGTTACTATTTTGAAGGAATAAAAATGGGAAAAGAGAGGGGTGAGGGGAAAAGCATCTATTTTCTCCAGATTTTTGAGACAGTGTATAGAGAATTTATGGGAGTGTTCAAAACCCCAGCAGAGTGTTGTAGTTAATGATTTTCTAGGTCTTTGATTTACTTCTGCCCACACCCAGTGATGAAATATCACAACTTCTACAAACTGTGACAGCTAAGAGAGTTAATGGTTTGAGGATTTATTGCTTAAAAATATGAGCTGGTAAAACTGGGTGTCTTTCTAGACCTGTGTTGTTCTTTGTGGATAAAACATGATCCAAACTGAGATGAGTCACTGCTTTTTTCCTCTGTTCCTTTCCTGCTGACTCCCAGAATGGGAGACACAACCATGTGGTAGAAACTAAGATGAAGGGAAGAAAGGAATGAACTGCCTCCAAACTTATGGGAATTAAATTTACTCTTGTAACTGTAAAAATAGATTTTTGGTGGCTGGCTGTGACTGTGAAAGACACTTTTGGAAATAGAGCATATTTTTGTCAGCGAAATGCTTAAAAGCATAGGCTGAGGTTCTCATCCTTGTGGCAGGTGAATAGGGGAATGTGAGATGTTTGCATCAAAGTATTAACTTGAGTAAGAGCATTCAGATTGCAAAATGCACCTCAGGAGTACAACAGGAGTGCTTAAGGAAGTCTCTCTGTACCCCTGTGAGTAGCAGTTCAAGTCTGAAGCACCACTCAGCCAAAGAGCTCACCTGGCGCAGGACCTGGGCTGTGTCTTGGGCAGTACAAACACAAATTTATTATTCCAGGCCATAGGCAGCAACACCTCCCTGCCTAAGAGGGGTGTTTGGCAGTGCAATCTGAATTCCTGCTGCCTTCTTGATTCTGTCCCTGAACTTCTTAAGGTGTCAGTGTGAAGTGCTGATGTTGCCTGGGGTGTTTTTTTCAGTGAGATTTAATGGTAGAATGTTGAATTTGGCTTAGGCTGACCTGGAGAGAACTCTCCCTGTGGGAAGGAAGTGCTGACCTGGAGCAGTAGGAACAGAAAGGCTGCTGCACTTGGGTGTCACATCCCAGTTTATTCCACTATCACTTCCTCTCCCAGATCAGGCTCTACCTCCATAAGTGAGCAGGGGGACAGTGGTGCTGTCCATTGCTTTCTGCTTACTAATCCAAAGTTAGATCCTGAACTCAGGAGGCTGATGCAGCTCTGATAATCAGATCAGAGAACTAATCACTAAAAATTAATTTCTTTTCCCAATCAGTTGTTTTTCTTTTGAATCAGTTCCTTCAACTCTTTACCATGAAGCTGCACAATAAAGAAGAATAAGGAAGCCAATGCTGGTTCTGCTAACAGTGTCCAAACTAAAGGTTTAAGGAGAAGTTCTTAAAAACTTGGGGCAGGTGGTTAAACCCTGGCTTCAGAGTTGAAATAACATCTTTCAAGGAGTTGCTGATTTAACTTCTGTGGATGACTTGGCCCAATAATCAAATGCCACAACAAATATTTTAGGGTCCTCAGCAAATGACGAGCAGTGCTTGTATCTGCAGGGTAAGATGTGTCTCCCTCTTCATCTCTGTGGGCTGGTGACAGGATATTCTATGAGAATTAAGCTAATACTTGGCTAGAGATGAGTCTTGTTGAAATAAAGCTGAATTTCAGGTCAAGCAGAGGTAATTTATTCATTCGGAATTGATTCTGGCTTATAGCAGACTGGCTTTGAATAAATGAACTTATTTCAGCAATTATCCTGAGGTTACTGGTATGAAGTCTATGAAATGTTTTTTTAAATTCTCTCATGCCATTTAAGAAGCTTTGTCTCCTCTAATTGAAATGATTTCAGGGGGCTGTGCCCAAAGGAAATGCCACTAAAGAATACATGGATAATTTGCAACTGAAACCAGGAGAAGTGATCTACAAATGTCCCAAGTGCTGTAGTATCAAACCTGAGCGTGCACACCACTGCAGGTATGCCAGAGTTCCTTAAAGAGTTCTGCATTTGGAGGCATGGGATAACATTCCTCATATTTATCTGTTCATTTTTTTCCCCCACAAATTTCTTCTGGTATCCACTACACTTTCAAATTCCTACATTGCAGAGTATTTTATAAGTGTAATATACCATGGCCAAAAATGACTGTGGATGAGGGGAGAGAAGTAAGAGACACGAAGATTTTATAAAAATAACTGTGCTCTGGTGTCTTAAATAATTTTGATCTAGGAGTATTTTTTCCTGTCTGTCATTTGAGTTATTGTGCTGTGGGTAATGCAGGGCAAAGAGAAGGATCTCAAATTTCTGAGAGGAGCTGATTTAAGAAATGGCTCCTGCAGTCTTAAATTAACAAAATTCAGAGTAGTTTTAAATGATTACTTTGTGTCATCTCTTCTTTGCAGTGCATTTGGAGTTGCCTGTGAATTAGCAGATTATTTTCCCAGAGTTGCATGAATAATTGGTTAAATGCACTTCTGCTTACTGAAAATCCATTTGGGTAAGGACAGAAGTGATGATCATTTGAACTAAACACTCCACAGAAGAGATAGTAAATGTATATTTTTAATTCTCAGTCTTTGGAGTTTTCAGGCACTGTGGAAATGCTTTTGTAGTGTTTATTGTGTGCCAGTTGAAAATAGCTGTGCCTGCATAATCAGGGCTTACGTAAAGATGCAAATGCTTCTGGTGGCTCTCTAGGTGTGGGGAGTGATGTGTGTTGAATTGTGAGGAGTATTAAATTGAAGACTCTGAGTTAGTGCCTGTCAAAAGAACAGAGCAGAGTCTTGTCAGGACTCTGAGATGATTCTGTAGCTCTGTGGGTTCTAAATTAAAAGCCTCGTGTGTGTCAGTGCTCAGTGCAAATGCTACGGCTGAGAAGCTGCTCCCATTATAAATACTCAGCCTTGGCACTGAGCTCTCCTTCTCCTCTCAGCTGTGAGTGGGTTTTTGTATCTGGAGTGTGAAGGGAGAGGTTCCATGGATAGCTGGGCGAGTGTGGAATTATCTCCAGTTGGTTTGTGCGTGGTTGAGGCTGCCTTTGCTGGGGTGCAGGTCCCAGGGCTGAGCAGGGAGGGTGGTGCTGAAGCTCTGTCAGCTCAGGAGTGCTCACAGGGATGGCTGGGGCTGGAGGCAGCACAGCTGCTCTGGGGCAGGATGGGAGCTGGAAATCCCTGGGGATCCAGGAGAGCCCTGCAGTCTGTGCACATGGCCTGGCCCTCTGTCCATGGGCTGCACGGAGGGAGCCCCTGCACAGCATCTCACTTACCTTCTCATCCCATATTCAGGCTGATTCCTTCAGAGACCTCACAGGTGTCTGTGGAGAGCATTTGCCACATCTTTAGTGCAATCTTTGCAGGATTTGCTAATTTGCAAGGAGCCCTAAGTGAACACATCATGTGTTGATCTCTCATATGACAGGGAAAGAGCTGGAGTATCAGAGAGCCTGGAGTTCAAATACCTTCTTTTTAGCAAGAATTTGAGCAGCATTTATTGTTAAAGCAGAGCAAGAATAGATAATGTCTGTGATAAAGGAAATACCTGATATTTTTAAAGGGTTTGCTTTCCCCAGGCACCTGTTTAGGGATCCATCCTTGTGTGTCTTATGAATTGTTTTAATCACATTCTGTTTGAAGTTCTACCTAAGGGCAAAGGATGCATCTTGGGGCTTGCTCAGTGCATCCCAGAACATCTGAAAGAGAAAGCCAGAGCCTGAAAGTGTTGTGGTATCCTTCTGTGAGGCTGCTGTCATGTTTTGTCAGCAGTTGGATTTCTGGTTTAATTGTCTTTGTTTCTGTTAATCTGATTTTTTTACTTCGATTCATCACTGCAGGAGTTTACCCAATAGAAAAAGGGGTTGTTTGATTATGCTGCCAATTTTTTCTTGGTTTGCAAACCCATTCCAAGGACATTGAAAGGATGATCTAGTCCCAAGTATTCAAAGTGGCAATTTGCTGATAGAAGAGACTTGCAAATGGAAATTGAAGTTGGTTCCTGTTGGGAAATACTTACACTCAAAGCCACAGTGCATGTTTTGAGTAGTAAATTATTAACAGAAGAGACTCTTAGGATGTAGTTACGAAAATTGTTGTGTAACAATGCAACAAAAGTTCTTTTAAGGAAGAAAAATAGTTTCATAATGCACATTAGTGATGGGGAAAAGAGCAAGAACATTTTATTTACAGCTGAGCATCTCTGAAATGCATCGAAGTGATGTTTTACTGAGCAGTTAACATTTTCAGCACAGGGAAGAGCCCTATCCTGAGTGAATGGGATTTCATTTTCACTGAGAGAGCACAGCTGTCATCGTTTCTGCCTGTTTTGAGTGCCTGTGTTTGTGTGTGGGGAACTGTTACTCTGAATTAAGTCACTGAGATGTTTCCACCAGGCTCCCTGGGAATATTTGTTATCCACACCCATTTCTCTCGAGTCTTTAGCTGTGTCTTTCTGAATGTTACCTTTGGCATTCAGAGCTGTTAATTGCACCTGCCTGAGCTCATGGAACAGCAATTCCAGGCTGAGGAGAGACTCTCCTCCATCCACAGGTGCTTGTTCTCTTTGCCTCTCTCTTGTGTAAGGTGAATGACCCAGGGTGCAGCTGAGAGAGAGATTTCCCCAAACCTCTGCTGCATTAAAAGGAATAAAATACAAGGGATGGGGGAGGAGGAAGGCAGAACCACTGCTCTGAGCATTGCTGTGAGCTTGTTGGTGGCAGATCAGGAACGAAGGCAGGGTTCCAGATGTCTGAGCTCTGTGCAGAGAGCTCTGTGTGGGCTTGTGAGAAATTCTGAATGAGCAGAAGCGAGTCCTGCCCACCTCACATCCTCCAGCATTCGGCTTGATTGAGCCTGGGTAGGATTTTACTCAGCACTTCACATTGATGTTGTTTTTAGAGTGCTGGCACAGATTCTGTGGCACATCAGGAGCCTCGTGTGGTTGTGGTACTCAGGGAAATGAGAGGCTGAACTTGCAGGCAGCAGGGAAAGTCTTTTGAGGAGCCTCCTGAGTGTCTCCTCTCGTGTGATACCCAATTTTCCTGCACCAGAGAGTGGTTGTGGTGTTGAGTTCTGGCATTGGGGTTTTCACCTGTATTTAAAAAGCCATTTGCTGCAGAGGATGAATCCTGTTTAATGTCCATAAAACAAGAGGCAGGGGGAATGTAGGGGCTGGGTTTTGACAGCTCAGAGCAAAGGCAGCTTCATTTGGGATTCCTCCCCATCACCTGCACAGCAGGGTATTCTGCCTCGTGCTGACTTACCTTAGAGTCATACAAATGGGATGACTTCAAACCTATTTTTCTGCCTCAGAGCATTGATTTTTCCCTCCACACCTCCCTCTTTTTCCAGTGACAGTCCCCCAGCTTTGCTTCGTGGTTTGTCACTGCAGCACTTGTAGATACCACCCATAAATCAGCCTGTGTTGTTAACAAAGGGGGTTGAATAAGAGTCCCTGCATTTTTTGGGCTTATTTGGGTTGGTAACTGCTGAAGTGAAAATGTTTAATACTCTGGGTGTTCTGCAGGAAAATCTGGAGCACTGAGTGTCTTAAGTACAAAGCTGGGAAAATGGAATATCAGCATTGCTTAAGCTATTGATTTATGGAGAACTGCAGCAGATGTTGCAACTGTTTCATTTTTTGTGTGAAACTCTTCTTATTTGGCTGCAGAATTGAGCCCTCTGCTGCTCTGTGGCAGATGGAAAACGGAGTTATTGGAGTATTTGACTTTTTTTGGACCTTGCCTTGACTCAAGTGAAGCAGCAAAGAACAGGAGTGTTCAAGAAGTCATGAACAACTCAATAAGTGCTGGTGATAGTTCCAATATTTGTGTTAGTGAGGTTTGACACTGAAAGTTGTGCTTTAGTTGAGATTTTGATTGCGTAAGTTTAGAATTTTATGGCTGGTCAAGACCTAAGGAGTGTCAGTTTCTCTGTTGAAGATGTGAATTTCTTGGATTTTTTCTTATCCACAAGGTAAATTTTCAACTTGAAAGCTTGTAGACTTGACATATTTACTTTATCTAAAAAAGTTTCTCCAGAAGGGAAAGAGTTTTATTAATACTGAATAGAGAGTGCTGAAGCTTTGTGTTTTCAGAACCACAAGTGTCTGAAGTTCTGGATTTGCCTGATTGTGTGTTTGGCTATGCAGGATTGTGTTTTATTGTGAGGAATATTTTATGTACACAGACAATTTTGGAGCAATCAAAAGCTGAGTTGTGAGAGGGAACAAACAGCTTCTTTAAAGAAATGCAAATAAAATCCCTGTCTGCAGTTTGTCAAGAAATCATCCCCTGACCACTGACTGCCCTTGGTTCTGCATTTAAAATACAATTTCTCAACAGAAGCCTCTGGTTCTTTCTTCCAGTATTTGCAAGCGATGCATCCGAAAGATGGATCACCACTGCCCGTGGGTGAATAATTGTGTGGGGGAGAAAAATCAGAGATTTTTTGTTCTGTTTACGGTGAGTGAACATCAACAGCACCTTGATTTCAGTCTGAATCTACCTTGATTATAACAATTTTGGTTGTGCTTAGTGAGTAATGGCTTTAGGATTGTTTTGTTTGGTTGGGTGGGGGTTTTTTCCTTCTATGCAAGATGTTCCTGCCCATGTTCATTTTAATTTCTGTTCTTTCAAAGTTTCTTGGTTTTGCTGTGTTTTATGAAGTGACAGGGAGTGAAATGATGCTGTCTCTTGTTTGCAGATGTACATAGCCCTAATTTCAGCTCATGCTCTCGTACTCTGTGGGTTTCAGTTCTTCTCCTGTGTCCGAGGGCAGTGGACTGGTGAGCAATTAAATACTTCATTATCATAACCTAGCAGATATTAGGGAGAAATCACAGCATTCCTATTTCAGTCCCCTCTTTTTTAAGTGATGTCCTCACAGCCTTTCAGATCTGTTTATCCACCACTCTCCTTTTTCTTTCTTTGTTTTTTCCCCCTTTCCTTCAGTCATTCTCTGTAAAAGCTGTGGCTGTCAGGGGTGTTCTCACTCCCTTTACACACAGTAGTAATTTGCTTCCTCTGTACTAGGAAGGAAACTGAGCTGGTCCTCAACCACCTAAATCTGGGCTTTGCTTGCCCCACCTCAGTTCTGGGAATGACATTTGAAATTTAAACAAATTTCTCCCTTATTCCATTACTGGAGTCAGCTGTGGGGCTCCTGCAGAAAACAAATTCCCTAAACTATCCCAGGTTTCTTATTTAGGCTTGTATTTTTTAATGTTCCAATGTGCCAGAGCTCATTCTGGTCTTGTGCTTTTGGCAGGATATTGGTGTGTTCTTTTGGTATATGAAGCAACAGGGAAATCCATGTGATTTCTATTTTTTTCTGAATATTTCATTAAATGGATGGAGTCTTAGAACTTATTTTACTTGAAACATTCCCCTTCCTGTACACTATCTCATGCTTTCCCTCTTTAAATGTAATTGAGTTAATCAGGTGATCAGAGGCTCTCCAGAGATGTGAGGCAAAACCTGATTACTTTGTGAGGAGAATTAAAAATAAAAAGGACTAATAAAGCAATCACAGCCAAGTGGAACATCTGTATTAGCAAGTCAGGGCTGAGAGTGGGGATGGTTTTTACAGCATCTGTCATGCAGGAAGCTCCAAGCTGCTCTCACGTGTGCAGTTCTGAGTTTCTCAATCACCTCATGTGCAAACATTGATTTGATGGCCTTGAAATCCCTCAGCAGCATTGCAGAAATAGTTCCCATGTGCTTTATAGGAAGCCAGAACTGTTACATCCATAAAATTCTTTATTTCCTTGGTCAGCAAATAAAGCTGCTGCAAAATCAGAAGTTTGTTTTTGTTGTGAAATATTATTTCAAGTGCCAGACGTGTAGAATATGCTCTATAACTTGCATTTTTTGTAATGATATATTTCATTTCCACAGAGTGCAGTGACTTCTCCCCACCTGTAACTGTGATCCTGATGATCTTCTTGTGCCTTGAGGGTTTTCTGTTTCTCACTTTCACTGCAGTCATGTTTGGCACCCAAATCCACTCAATATGCAATGATGAAACGGTAAAAACCTCGACTTCTTTGTATTCTATAAAATTTATTCTGGGAAGATGTGGTCAGGTGGGGTTTTATTTGCATGAGGAGAGGCTCTTAGTTTGGAGAAAGCTGCAAAACTTCAATAGTTCATCACTTTTGTTTTTGACAGTTGGGAAGGTTGGAATTGTTTATTGGGGTTGCCCCTAACAGAAGTTCTTGCACTATTTGCTTTTCTAACGTTTTGTAATTTGGTTTTAAATGACAAAGAATGCAAAGCTCTGACTCGAGTTATGACTTTCCCTTCTCCTCTGGCACAAATTCCTGGTGAGTGCCGTGGGAAGTGTCTGCTTTTCTCAGGTTTACACTGAAAATCGCTGTCTCTCGCCTCACTTTGATACATTTTATCAGAGGATAAAACAGAGTTTGGGCCTTCGGCTCCCTTGTCCTTGGAGCTGCAGTGTTACATCTTGAGAGAATCATTGCCTGGAAATAGAAGGAAATTGAATCCTGTGACTGTTCAGTATTTTCTCATGTTTAAAAGTGTATTTCTGCACTGAGGATTAAGTGCAAAACAATTGGTAAATATTGAGCCTTCATTAGTGGGAAGCACAAAAAAGGACCATCAAAATAATGCATTTGGGAGAGTAATCCTGGCTCCAGTAAATGTGGAGCAGGAGCCTTATTGTCTGCTTTCATTAATTGAGGAAACAACTTGCAGTGTAGGATACTGCACGTGGGATTTTTGTCTTTTACCTTGGGGGGAAAGAGGTGGAGATAGATCAACCTTCCTGTACATATTTTATGTTCTAAATCCACAGGGCTAAACCAGTTTCTAACTTCTTCCTTAATAATTAAATAGCAGTAAGAAACCAATCAGCTGAGGAACAATGCAGTAAAACAGGATGATAAAAATGCAAACCTGTAGCCACCATTAGATCAAACTAAACCTTGGACTTAGCAGTGCATCCCTGCCTGTGTTTATTCCCAGGAGATTGAAAGACTGAAGAGCGAAAAGCCAACGTGGGAGCGCAGACTCCGCTGGGAGGGGATGAAATCTGTTTTTGGGGGCCAGCCCTCACTCCTGTGGATCAATCCTTTCGCAGGCTTTCGGATCAGGAGACTTCTACTGCGAGGAAAGAAAGGAGGACCTGAGTTTTCTGTTTGAGTCTAAATATGCTGGAACTTGCAAGAATCCTATATAATATTTATTTTGGGGCCAGAGAAGGCTGTCTACATATAATCTGTGACCAGGTGAAACTGATATCAGACATTTGCTTGTAGCAAGCAGAGTTTTCTACGTTTGTTGTCACAGACATCTCATTAATTCTGAGACAGGAACTGGATCTGCCATGATCTTCACAGCAGGATACCAGAGGAAAAGCACGTGGTCACACTAAAGAAGCCAAATGTTGTCATGCTACTGTAATTTATTTTCTGAGATTACTTCCCCTTTTTTTTTTTTTTTTTTTTTTTTTGTTGTTAAACCCTTTTTATTTGAGAAATGTCTGGGGAATCACCTGTGTGTTTTTATAATGAGTGGAAGTCCTTGGGTGCAGTTGTCAATCATTAGGAGGAGCATTCTGGTGAAAGTTGACCTCCAACCTTCTCGATCCAGATTTCAGGGAATTTTGCTTTGTTCAGTTCTCCTTTCAGCTTGTCCTACAAACAGAACTGTAGCTCTGTGTCCCACACATTCCTCCTGTGCAGGTGGTGCCAAGGACTGGTGCCCAGCACAGAGGGCACTGCCCATCCCATGTGGCATTTAGGGAAAGGCTAAACCTTCCCCTGTAACCTGTCCAGGGCTGCCCTGGGCTGTGCATCTCCAGTTCCTCTTGCCCTGATTGCAGAGGAGCTCACGTGTGGCCTGTGCAGGGATGAGTGGGACCAGTGTCCTGCTGTGTGAGGTGACAGCGAGTGAACAAATTGGGATAATTCACTGCAGACACTTGGTCCTTGTAGGGTCTTGCTCTGCCCCTTTTTTACTGTACAGACTTTTCATAGAAGGAGCTGTTAACTATCCCTTGAACAAAGACATCAGAGAAAGGGGCAACTTCCCTCCTTTCTCAAGTACAGCACATCTTAAATGTAGAAACATCTGCAATAGAACGAGTTATTTTGAATTTAACCGTTTCCAACCAAAACTACTTTGAAAAAGTGAGAGCAATATAGATCTAGAACTGCTTTATGTGGGCCTGACAAACAACAGTAGTGCTAAAAAGTGTTCATAAATCTGCAAGTAATGAAATACAAGCTGCAAGTAATAAAAATCCAGCTAAAAGTTGATTCTTTATAAATTACATTTAGACTATTTTTTGTATTCTTGTTAACCTATAAATTACTGACCATATAAAGGATAAAGCAGGAGCCTTGATGCATAGCTTGAAATCGTGCCTAGAAAGTTCAATAGCTCCCTGTTTTGGGACTTGCCTTAAAATTGTCCTGTTCTTGCTTTTGCTCAGCCAGTGGCACTGCTGACCTGTCCCACCTGAAGCAGCTCAGAACCTGCATTCCAACCTTTGTGCCCTGCAGGAGCTGTTCCCTTTCTCAGTGCCCTGCTTCTCCATCTCTCTGTGGCATCCTGAGTCCAGCTCCATCAGCTTCTGTTCCGTGGGGTGGCTGAAGGTACTGAGGGATCCATTTCTTGTCTGTGGCCCTGTGAACAAAACTGTGCAATACTTTGGGATATGTTCACTTTGCTGGGGTGGGTGGTGGTGTGGAATGCTGGAGACTTCCTGGGTGGAAATCCACTGGAATTGCAGTCCAGTGAACAAAACTGAGGGGGAAGCTGGAAGTTCCACAGAATTCTGTGCAGATTCAGTTGCACACTTTAAGGACTGGGGGGGGAGGGAGGGGGGGAAGTGTCTG
>VZRX01010033.1:47638-133075 GCA_013398075.1 Notiomystis cincta
GGGGGAAGTGTCTGGCTTTGTCCTGAGGCTCTTACTGTGTATATTGTTCAATGAGAAAATCAGAAAATATCACTCCAGGTGATTGAACCCTGTGACTTGGCAAATGTGTGCGTGTGAAATTCGGTTTACTCAGCTTTTCAAATCCTTATGTTGTAATTTTTCTTTTTTTTTTATGTAAAAAAGAATAAACTAATGAATTGAAGTCTTAGTTGATTAACTTCTCTATGTGTCACTTTTTTTTTTCCCCCATGTATATTTAGATTGAAGCAGCTTCAGGGAAATAGTCTTGACTCCTTAGGTTTGTAGTTAATTTGTCCTTCTATTAATTAACAGGTGCTCCCAATTAAGGAGGCTCCTCTGCTTATTGAGAATTTTAAGCTACATTTTTGTGGCTCTTCTTGGGCATTCCCTTTTCTCATGCTCTGGTGTAGCTGCTTATTTTGTTACAGAGCCAAGGAATGATTTACATCAGAGGGGATCTTAAAGCTCATCTTGTTCCTGCCCTGATGGTCTCAGGTGAGTGGGAAAATACTTCCAATCTGAAAACCCACCTCAGTATTCCAGCCTTTGCACTTCCAAGGAATTTGGGAGAAATACAGGTTTGGACTCCCCAGTTTTTCTGTGCAGATGTTGGATTTTTCCTCAGTTTCTGCAGCTTCAGGAGCAAAGAGAGTTCTGCAGGTTGGGAGTGTCCACCCAAACAAGGGGGAGGAGGAACAAGTAGCAGGAAAGGACAGAGAGACTCAAATCTGTTCATTTCCTCTTTGCAATAATTGTAAAAACCACTTGGAGATATTTTCTGGGTTTATATCACTCTCTACCCTGCTGTTTCTATGGAGAAAAGAGCTCCAAATCCATGAACACAGACCTTTTGCTGCTGGGATTTTTGAGCAGGTTAACGATTTGAATGTTTGTGTGCCACAGCAGCTGGGCAGGGCTGTGTTTTTGTGTGTTTTAGGGAAGAGTTTGTTGATTCTCCAAAGGGAACAGACGTCCCTGCAGATGGATCCTGCCAGTTTATCTCCTTTTTATTTTCTTGTTTAATTTCTGCTAGTAATGTCAATATTGTTCCAGGAATCCTTCCTGAAGTCTTGGACTTAGCAAGAATCCATTTATGGATTTCTTTGTGCCTGTCCTGTGCAGAAATCTTAAATTTCTACAATTGTTCTGCTGCTCTCTGTTGGCATCAGGTCCACATGTGAATGTATTTAATGCTGTTGGAGAAAGAAAGTGGCTTGAGGGGTGCTGAAATACAGAAATTGGGCTGTAAAATGATTCTGGAATCTGTTAACACTAAAATGAAGTGCACCAGCATTGGTTCCATATATTTTAGCTTTTTTTTCTTCTGAACAGGGTTACAGTCAATTCATGTGATGCACTTCATGTTTCAATGTGGGTTGGTGTTTCTTCATCAACGAGATTCATTTTTTATTCTGCTTCTTTCACTTAGTCATGGCTTGTTGTGTTCTGAATGTCTTCATTCTTTTTTTCCTGCCTGTGTTCCAGTAGCACAGCTGCTACTGCCCTGCACTTCCCCTCTTGTCAGCCCCAGCCAGAGCCCTGGAAATTATCCAGCAGCCATCAAAGCAAGCACAAGGCTGAGTTTTTTAATAACAGAAGTGAAACTTTGCACCTCCAAAATATTTCTGCAATTTCTCCTTATATTATAGAGCAGCACAAAGTTAATATTAGACCCAGATTCAGTGTTAAAGATGCCAAATATTAGAATTGGCAAGGAAAAGGATAATTCAGAAATATTTAAGACTTTCTAGCCTGAGGTGCCCCATTCTGATAAGCACCTGGCACCCGACAAGGGAAATATTTTTAAATGATGGCCTTGAGCCTCTTTTTGCTAACAAAATCCTGATTCCAATAAATCAGATAAAATAGTCACTCCCAAGGTGTGTTTGCATAAGAATATTGCTTTAATTTAGAGTGGGGTTTGAGATAGGGAAACCAGGATGATTCACTGTAAAACTCTCTATTTTGGGCCTTTATACACTAAATTATTCTTGCTATAAACCTTCACCAGAGCAGCCAAACGTGGGGGGCTGAGTCTGATATCCCCTGGTGCCTGGACAACTTTATTTTCTTCTTAGTTTGTGAATTCCATCAGTATCCAGAGAAAGCCAGGCTTTGCAGCCAGAGGTGATTCTTTTTAATGAAAAATAGATATTTGTATTGGAGAAATCAGTAGAGAACCTTGGAAACTTGGTTTGGAATTCAAGAAAAAAGGCAAACTGTCCATATGAAATACGAGAATATGGAATTTATTTCCCCCATAGATTTATTTTCTTACCATTAATGAGTATAAATGTACATTTTATGTCTGGAAGAGGAATGGAATGGAGCTGCTGGAGGCACTGGAAGCAGTGCTGGCTCAGAACAGTTGCATCTGTCATGCAGCAGGAATGCCTGCAGTGGAACCTGCTCTCCAGATAGAGCTGTTTCAAATCAGGGTTATCAGCATAAAACGTCAGCTCAAATTCATCAGAGGCAGGAGAAAAACAAAACACTCTGATCCAGGTGAAATTTGAGGTGCTCCCTGATGCTTTTCAGCTCTCTCTGGTGCTGCAGAATGGCCAGGCTGAAATTCCCCTGCTGCTGGAAGCTCGGATGCTCTTCCCAACTTCCCTTTCAGTGGCTGGGGTTGTGTTTCCTCCAGCTGAGCATCAGCTCCAGCCTCTTCCCAAAGCCCCTCGGGGCTCCACCAGCTCGGATTTGCCATCAACAAAGTGGGAGGGGTGGGTTGGGAATTTGTGCAGAGGGTCAGAGCTGGATTCTCCATCGTGTCCCAGTGCTCAGGACGGCTGCTCCTGATCCCTCAGTGACAGAGGTGGTTGTACAAATGAGATTAAGGTTTGTGGAAATCTGATAATTTGCTTTTTTATAAGGTCCCATTCGTTCAAATCAGCTCTGTAGCACAAGGACTGCACTTGGGGAACTCTGGAGGCTGCGTAGTCAAAACTGGGCTTATTTAATTTAATTGCTGATTACATTTTACATTAAGGCAGAAGCACCTGTCTTAAATACAAACTCTCTATAAAAAGTGGCTCACAGACCTGCCTGGTTCCTTTTCTTGGCTAATTTAGAGCCACATTGCAGACATTACAGAGAAATACAAAACTACAGAAAAATCATGTGTGTGGACTGGGATGAAAGAGATTTTGAGGCACGTGCTTCTTCCAAAAATGTTTGCAGAAGACACAAAGCAGAGGTTGGGATAAGTCAGCCTTGATTTGGGGGTTTGCCATGGTGAGAAGCAGAGATCTTGGCTGCTGTCGTGTGTTAGATGTGCTCACAAAGTAGAGTCCATCAACTGGCTCACAACTGGGCTCTGGATATACTGGAAATTATGGAAAAAGAGCAAAATGTTGGCATTTCTGGTCATAAAAAAAAGAGCTGGCCAGTGCTAAATGTTGGCCCCTCTGGGTGGAATCAGGCGGCCTTGGCCTGCTGAAGGTTATGACGATATTTTTCGCAAAGCTGAAGGTGCCAGAGGAGAAATGGGAGTGTAATTAATTCAATTTGTGATGGGAAGAGCCCTTTGTGCTCCCAGCTGAGGCCGTGCTGTGTGCAGGGAGGGTCAGCAGGAGCCGTGCCGGGCGCTGGCACCGAGGGAGGGAGCGGCCGGAGGCTCCGGAAGGGTGGCGGTGGCACCGAGCAATGGTCACAGACACTCTGAGGAGGAGGAGGAGGAGGAGCTGGCAGTCCTGGCCCTACTGAGGAGGAACCCCACTCCCACGGGGGTGGTGCTGGTGCTGGCAGTGCCGTGGGGAGGCTCCTCCAGGCTGTCCCTGGTGCTCGGCTCCCGGGCGGGGAAGGCTGAGAGCGGCGGGTCCGGCTGCAGGCAGGGGGGTGCTGTGCTTTGCCTCTGCAAAGAGAAAGGGCCCGTTTCACTTTCTGCACGCTTCCCACTGTGCTCCCAGCTTCTCCTTCCTCCTCTGCCTATAAAATCTCCTGCTTGGGGATCACTGTCTGAGGCAGGAGCTGCACTATGGCGCTGGGCCCTGCGCTAGAGCCTAGTTTATAGTCTTCGCTGCCTGTGCTGGCAGAAGGAGATGGAAGGGATGTCTCAGGAGATGCTGTGGGAGAGAAAAGAAACAGAATTAACGTGGGCTTGGATGCTGTTCAATAGAAATCAGCAAACTGTCCCACAAAGGGAGGAGCAGGAGCTCAGGGGATCCTGGCACATCCTTCTTTCCTGGTTTGTGAGGAGGCACGGGCAGGGCTGGCAGACATGGACCAGTTCTTCCCAGTATTTTGCACTTGGGAAATGCCCCCAACTGCTTCTCAATCCTTTATCTCCTTGTCAGAGGAGAGCTCAACCTGCAGCCCCACTGTACTTCATTTACAGAGCACAACCTTCCTCTGATCTCCTTTGCTGGAAAGGAGCTTAAAACCAAAATAAAAGCCACCTAAAATGCATGATGGCAACATTTCTGTGGCTGAGAAACAGCAGAATGCACTATGGGAGGCACATGATTGTAACAGGCAGAGGGAGGGAGACTCTGGGTGCAGAGCATTGTGATTACAAGGCACTGGTTGTTAAATTACAGCTCCTGTTCTACTTTCCTTTTTTAACAGCACAGTCCTACAGGGGATAAATGCCTTAACCCACCCCCCAGCAGTGCCCAGGGTGGTGCAAGATGGTCTTGTACTCTTGTACTTGTTTGGCAACAGCCACAGAGACTGCTGCCACAAATAACCATCTTTTGTGGCATCTCCCAGTGCTGCTGCATCCAGAGAAACACCCAATGACTCCTTGCTTTTTTCCCCAATCTTATGATGTTTTAGTAGCATCTTGAACCCCCTTGGATTGTGCTACCATTAAAAATCTTAACTTCTCTTTGGAATCATGTAAAGGAGTCAGCCAGGAGGGCTGTGAGCTCTGATTCCAGTGTAACACCTAAACTCATATAAATAAACCTAAAGAACTTAACTAAACTTAAACTTTCTTCAACAAACTTAAAGAACTTATATTAACTTTACTTAAATAAACTTTTTGGTTTTTTCTGAGCTGTGTCTCCTGCCCAGTCCCTTGGCTATACTTTATTTAAATTGTTATTTACACTAACCATGTAAAAATGGGCTGTAAATAATGTAAAAAGGGCTGTAAATAACACAGAAAAGGGTCACATACGGTCTGGAGCAGCGTGGATCACAGAGCTCATGTTGCTTTGCAGGACATGTCCTGGCAGTGGTTCCAGGTTGAGGTTGGGAGGTGCTGACTGGTACTGGAGATCAGCAGTGGTTCCTGCAAGTGCAAGTGAAAAGAGACATCATTCCTTGCATAGCTCCTGACAGGCCTGATGCTCTGGGCTAAATCTTTGCCATGCAGAGGATGTGGAAGACCTCTGTGGGTGAAGGTTAATGACTCATCTTCTCTTCCTTCCTCTGTGCTCTCAGCCTCTCACTGTGCTGGAGCAGCCTCCTGGAACTCAGCTGCTCCCCAGCTGCTCTGTCCTGCCTGGGTGTGTGCCCCAAGTGCTGCTCTTGCCAGGGTTTCCCAGATAAAAGTTGTGCCTTTTGCAGGTTGCTGACAAAAGAGGAGTTGTGTTCCCCAAAGTGCCTCAGCTCTGTTGGAGCTCTGTGCCACAGCACAGTGCATCCTTTGCTGTAAATGTCACCAGGTTTCCAGAGCTAGGCTGGAAACAATGGCTCTGGGATTGCCCTGGAGTCAGAAGGACCCTTGTTCAAGCTTCAGTTCTTAAAATGGTTTTGGTTGGAAGGGATCTTAAAGATCATCCCATGCCATGGGCAGGGATGTCACCCACTGTGCCAGGCTGCTCCAAGCCCCGTCCAACCCAGCCTTGGACACTTCCAGGGATCCAGGGGCAGCCACAGCTTCTCTGGCCACCCTGTGCCAGTGCCTGCTCACCCTCACAATAAAGAATTCCTTCCCAAAATCCCACCTAAACCAATTCTCTTTCAGTTTAAAACCATTTCCCCCATCCTCCCTCCCCTACATCCCGCAGCAGACACAAACCCACACCCAAAGCTCTGTGATAACCCAGCCTCGCTCTCCCTCCTCAGGAGGGGTTTTTACCTCCCAGCAGCATCTCCTGCAGCAAGCTGTCGATCCTGGCCACTCCAAAGAGCTTCACAAACTGCACCTGCTCGATCATCTGCCAGGTGATGCTCTGCAGGGGTGGCAGCAGCAGCAGGATGTCGCTGAAGCGGCCCCGGGAGTCGTACTGGCGGTCGTTGATGTAATCCTCCAGGTTCACCTGCACCTGGAAGCGCATGTTCTTCACCTTGCCAGGCTCACTCAGGCCTTTGCAGTCTGGCAGAGGGAAAGAATGGAATTAATTGCTGCTCTGTGGAAGCAAGTGTTGCCCTGGCAGGCAGGCTGTGTGGAGGGAAAAGGATGAGATGGCAGCGATGCTCTGAGGGAGCCTCCAAGATCAGCTGACAGGGTGGGCTGCCATGGCTTCACATCTCACATGGAACAGGGAAACAGTGAGGGGAGTTGGAGTGGAACAGGAATTGCAGGGGAAACAGGAATTGGAGGAGACTTTGAAGGGAAACAGTAAGAAAATAGGAGCTCGCTTCACGTGGATGTGTCTGCCGACTGCCATCAGCAAAGGGGAAAATGTAGAAGTTAAAATATTTATCCTTCCAAGGAAACAGCCTGGAATTTTCCCCTGAAAACTTTGAGTCACAACTGCCACCACTAAATGCAGGCAGTTTTATTGCCTGTATGTGGTGATTACCCTCGCTGCAGCATCAGGTTCTTGTCTTGCTCTCCTGACCAGTGGTCAATCCATTTTTTCAAGGGCCACTGGTCCAGCTTTGCTCAAGCTCACCTGGCTCAGGTGAAATTCTGGGATTTACAGCCTTCCACTCCTGCCTCTGCTGTTATCTAAACCTGAGATTTCTGGATCACTGCACCTTTTCCTTCACTGTCTGCAAAGAGTCCACAGGCAGCACATTTTTGGCATTGCAGTGCCAAGAGATTGGATAAAGTGGTTCACAAATGATTTGTGCCAGCACGAAACTCTGAGGACATTCCTGCTCATTAGCATGGATGAAGTTCCCTTCTGGGGAGCTTCACACTTCCTCCTTCCAGCTGAAACCTCAGCACCTCATTGTCACACTGATCTAAAGCTGCACAGAAACTCTGATCAGCTGAGAAGGTAATTTGTCAAAATCAATTTGATAAAAGCATCCTTACTCTCTTCACAGCAGGCTTTGAGCCAAAGTCCATGACGTTCCTAAAACTCCTGGATCTTGATTATGAATCAGTGAATACAGAAAAAAAAAAAAAACACAAAAAAAACCCCACCAAAACCCCAATAATTAATGGAAGATACTCTGGTTTCTCCATGCTATAAGAAAAATAAAACCAAACCAATGCATTATCTGGGCTTGGGATTGTTCTCCCATCTCTTCCCAAAGCTGCAGGGAGGTACAAACCAGAACCTGGGCTGAGGCAGAGCCCTCTGTGCTTCTGGAATGAGACACAGCAAAGCTTCAAAACCAGCTGTGGTTTCTCTGTGTTTCCCTGTTCTCCATCCTGTGGATCAGCCCTGCCCTGGGTTGCTGCTGGCTTCCAGCAAGATCCATTAGCTGGCCCCTGATATTTCTGGGCACTGGGAGCAGCCCAGCTCTCTGTGGTTTTTGATGGTGCTCTCTGGCCTCTGATGGATGCTCCACATTGCTGCTTGCTTGGCTCACTTTGCTGATACATAATTAATGCAGGCAGGTACATCCTTAATGAGCATCTCTTGCATTTCAGACTGATGGGCTTTCCCAAAGCAAAGCTCCTGGAGCAGCCAGACTCCTCCAGGGCCTGCAGAGCCTTGCACACCAGCCTGGCTGGAGCTCACACTTACTAAAGAGTAAAACACTCAAGAATGGGTCGCTTCTAACTTAAAACTGCACTACTGAGTCTTGCTCCTTGCAGCACAGGCAGGGTGAGATGTAAGCTGCTTCCAAGGGCTTTTCCTGGGTTGTGGAGAGCCCCCAAGAGCTCTGCAAGCCCCAGCTTGGCAGCCAGAAGGAATCCCACCTGGGTCAAAGAAGATGATGGCTTTAAGGCAGGCGTACTCGTTGTCATCGATCTGGATGTCCCGCAAGGGCTTCACCAGCTCGTCCAGGATCCGGGTGGCCACACGAGCGATTTCCAGTTCTGGGCAGTGCATTGGGATGATGAAATCATTCCCTGGGAAGACAATGGAAATTCCCCATCAGGTTTTGGCTCCGGCTCTGGTCTCATCCAGCAGTTACCCCGAGGAGCGTTGCCTGATAGTTCCGGTGCCATTTGCAGCAGATTTCCAGCCTGCAGCTTTATAATCTGATCCACAAGTGAGAAGCAAGGCCTGGATCTCATTCCCTGGTCCTTAATTATCTCAGCTGCACGTCAGTGCACCCACATTGTGCACACAGCCTGCTCCACGTTCTGCTCTGCCAGGGAGGCTGCTACATCGAGCATCTGCTCATAAGCGGTGCTGCATCTTTATTTTGGGTTTTCTTTTCTTAAGCAAAGTTATCCCTCTGTCTTTTCTTTAATGTGAGGCTTTCAGAGTCAGTATTCTCATTTTTCCACCTGTGGTGGCAGAGAGCTACATGAAAAGGAAACACCTCTTTGCACTGTATTTTTAATCAGATATTTCTGCTAAGCTTTTAAATATCTATACCCAAATACCTCATTGCTTGGGCCTTGGCAATTTCAGTTACAAAAACAAGGCAAACACAGTTAAATACTGGGGGTTTCTCATCCACAATTTCAAAGCAGTGAGGGAACAGTTATAAAAATCCCAGAGAATTTCCTTTTTTACTCTCCTCTCCTGCACTGAGTCTCCACCCAGATGTGCAGCCCACACCCAGGAGTGCAGAGGGGATTTCAGAGGGGATTTCAGGGATGCAGGATGCTTGGTAATGACTTGGGAGAGGGGAATTCTAAAAGCAGGAGTGTGTTTCACTACTTTACCTAATAGCAGAAAATCAGTGTATGGTATGGACCTCTTGGCTACCCCGAGGAGCAGATGTTCCCCTGCGTGGGCTCTGAGCAAGGCAACCTGGAGGTGGCACAGGAGAGACAGAGAAGATTACACTGGAAAAGCATAAAATGGAGTGCTGAGCTGTTGCTCTTTAATTAAGCCCCATTTGGTGTTTGCTTGGATCTGGCAGATCTACAGATAAACTTCTGGTAAGGGCTAGAAAATATCAGTATATGTTCACTTTGGGAAGAGCTACATTCATGGAAAACTGAATGAGGAGCTGTTCTTAACTAAAGGAGCAAAGAGGGGCTTGAGTAATTTGAGTTCTTGGGAAATAAACAGATTCTATATTCAATTATTAGGTACCAGTAATGGCAAAATCAGAATTTTTGCCTGGATCTCTTGCAGGCTGGAGTGACCAGCTCTATATTTTGAGGGACTTTGGCTACTGGAGTTATCTTTAACTGGACCCTCTTCCTGTCCTGTTTACAGCTCTGCAGAGGGTGCCCTGGATGTTAAAGCCAGATTCTCCCATTAAAGCTGGTAATTCTTTACAAGAGCAGAGGATTCCCAGGGAGGAGCTGCCTGGATTTTACCTGGTCATCGAGTGGGAGCTCACAGAAGGCTGGGATGTATTTTGCCCATTCCACCAGCACCAGGAGCTGCTGTTTCATGGATTCACACACATCATTGATGGTGGCAACCTTCTTCATGGCAATGTCTGTGCTGTGCACGGGGCTCAGGGACAAATACTGAAACAGAAACCACCCAGGAGTGTTTGGAACAGACCAGTGCTGTTTTATCGCCCCCCACAGCAACAATTCTCCCCTCAATTCAACAATTCAAGCCTCAACAAGATGTTCCCGTTGTGGCTGGGCTCTTGTGCTCAGCTCTGGCCAGCTCAGCCCGAGGAGCAGCTTCCACGAGGTGGTGCTCAGTCCCAACACACACCCAGCCCTCTCTGCCTCCTTCCCCACTCTCCAGGCTGGCTCAGGACAAAACATTCCCATTCCTAGCAGCAGCCAGCAGCGCTGTGTCTCAGCTTCACATCAATCACTCCAGCCAGCCAAAAGCATGAAATGCACCCAGACTTTTTTCTTCCCTGTTGCTGTCAGGGAAATAAAATTCTCTTTTTGGTCTCTGAAGGGCTGCGTGGCAGGGAGAGGGTTAAAACCCCATCATTTTTGGAAAGGAAGTGGACTCATTGCTGCATGTAATGTGCAACATCTGGACTGTGTGTTTCAGTGGAGAAAGGGTATTTGCATAAGAATTTAAAGGACACTCAGGGTGAAATTTATGGTGGAGCATGAAATAAAAAAGCAATCAGCGTCAGCTGAAGCCCAGTGGATTTATTCACATTATTTTTCTGCCCTAAAATTGTTATCCTGATAAAGAAGTTATGGGGAAAGATACAATCAACCATGACTGGAACATTATGTTTGGAGCAGGACGGAGAGTGCAGCAAGGAAGGATAAAATTCTGTGTGGCTGCAGTGAGATTCCAGGGGTGCAGCAGCAATTTGGGCTGGGGGAACAGGGGACCTGGGCTCTGCAACATCCCTCAGCCCTTGCAATTTCAGCTTTGTATCTCACACCAAAGGCTGCATCTGCTCCCTGCAGGATGTGTTGCCTTGATAATGGATTTTTCCTCTCTGCTTTTGGATATTTCGCATTTTCTTCCCAGTGGGTTCGTGCAGGAGCCATCCAAGGGCAGAGAAAACATCCAGCCCTGGGTGCTTTAGTGGCTGGAACTGCTGAGGGCCAGGGACCTGTTTGGAGGGCAGTCCCCACGTGTCCTACCTGCTGTGCCATGGCCTCAGCCTGAGTGAGGATGTTGATGGACAGGGAGCCGTTGTCCTCGTAGCTGCTCCTGCGGATGCTGATCCTGTCCCGCTCATTCTGCACGGCTGGGAAGGGAGAGAGAGATCTTGTGTTAGTGAGGAACTCACAGTGTTTGTGTCAGTGAGGAACTCACAGTGTTTGTGTCAGTGAGGAACTCACAGTGCTTGTGTCAGTGAGAAATTCTCAGTGTTTGTGTCAGTGAGGAACTCACAGTGCTTGTGTCAGTGAGAAATTCTCAGTGCTTGTGTCAGTGAGAAATTCTCAGTGTTTGTGTCAGTGAGGAGCTCACAGTGCTTGTGTCAGTGAGGAACTCACAGTGTTTGTGTCAGTGAGGAACTCACAGTGTTTGTGTCAGTGAGAAATTCTCAGTGTTTGTGTCAGTGAGGAACTCACAGTGTTTGTGTCAGTGAGGAACTCACAGTGTTTGTGTCAGTGGGAAATTCTCAGTGTTTTTGTCATTGAGGAACTCACAGTGTTTGTGTCAGGGAGGAACTCACAGTGTTTGTGTCAGGGAGGAACTCACAGTGTTTGTGTCAGGGAGGAACTCACAGTGTTTGTGTCAGGGAGGAACTCACAGTGTTTGTGTCAGGGAGGAACTCACAGTGTTTGTGTCAGGGAGGAACTCACAGTGTTTGTGTCAGGGAGGAACTCACAGTGTTTGTGTCAGGGAGGAACTCACAGTGTTTGTGTCAGGGAGGAACTCACAGTGTTTGTGTCAGGGAGGAACTCACAGTGTTTGTGTCAGGGAGGAACTCACAGTGTTTGTGTCAGGGAGGAACTCACAGTGTTTGTGTCAGGGAGGAACTCACAGTGTTTGTGTCAGGGAGGAACTCACAGTGTTTGTGTCAGGGAGGAACTCACAGTGTTTGTGTCAGGGAGGAACTCACAGTGTTTGTGTCAGGGAGGAACTCACAGTGTTTGTGTCAGGGAGGAACTCACAGTGTTTGTGTCAGGGAGGAACTCACAGTGTTTGTGTCAGGGAGGAACTCACAGTGTTTGTGTCAGGGAGGAACTCACAGTGTTTGTGTCAGGGAGGAACTCACAGTGTTTGTGTCAGGGAGGAACTCACAGTGTTTGTGTCAGGGAGGAACTCACAGTGTTTGTGTCAGGGAGGAACTCACAGTGTTTGTGTCAGGGAGGAACTCACAGTGTTTGTGTCAGGGAGGAACTCACAGTGTTTGTGTCAGGGAGGAACTCACAGTGTTTGTGTCAGGGAGGAACTCACAGTGTTTGTGTCAGGGAGGAACTCACAGTGTTTGTGTCAGGGAGGAACTCACAGTGTTTGTGTCAGGGAGGAACTCACAGTGTTTGTGTCAGGGAGGAACTCACAGTGTTTGTGTCAGGGAGGAACTCACAGTGTTTGTGTCAGGGAGGAACTCACAGTGTTTGTGTCAGGGAGGAACTCACAGTGTTTGTGTCAGGGAGGAACTCACAGTGTTTGTGTCAGGGAGGAACTCACAGTGTTTGTGTCAGGGAGGAACTCACAGTGTTTGTGTCAGGGAGGAACTCACAGTGTTTGTGTCAGTGAGGAACTCACAGTGCTTGTGTCAGTGAGGAACTCTGTGTGTTTGTGTCAGTCAGGAACTCACAGTGTTTATGTCACTGAGAAACTCTCAGTGCTTGTGATCCCAACAGCAGTGACAGATAAAGGCAACACCCAGCCATGGTTTGTCACCAGCCCTGCTGGCACCCTGTGCAAATCCTGCTGGAAACCAGCTCAGAGTCCTGAACTGGACATGCCAACAACACCACAAACCCTGGGCACACTGCAGGGACCAAGCAGAGGGGAGATCAGCCCAGACCTTTTGCTGACAGAAAGGTTTGGACATGCCAGGGTGAACTGGAAAAATCCCACTGATTTTTGAGGCCCATTCCACCCTTCAAACCATGCTTTTCCCTGAAGCACGAGCCACATCCAGCTCCACCAGCCCTGCACATGGAACAGAAGGGAGGCATTTGCACTTCAGCAGCTGATTTTTGCAGCACAGTCTCCAAGAGCTGACTCACCTCCACTGCAGCCATCGAGTGAAAGAGCAGCAGAGAAAAAAGGAGAATTTAGACTTAACCCAGCCTGCTTTCAGTGTTGGATTCCCCCCCAAGCCCTCTTGCCTCTGTCCAGCAGCTCGGGGCTGGGGGAAGCAGCTTGAACACTCTCAGTGTTTTCCTGGCAGCTCACAGATCTTGGCTACAAACAGCTGGGAAAGGCACTTGTCAGGTCCTTAAAGCAGAGGGAGCAGGAAGATTTAGCATGTGGGGATAGTGCAGCACATCCCTCCTCCTTCATCCAGCAATCCCAGACTCCTTCTGCTTTATTTAGGGGGAATGACTCAAACAGAGCTGCCAAGCACGACTCACTCTGTGCTTTAACCCCTTGGGTGTAGAACACTGTGAGTTTGTCTCAAAAGTGGCCACTGGAGAAGATTTTTCCAGCAATTATTTTTTTTTTCCTTTTCTGCAGAGCCAGCAGAGCTATTTTGCCATCCTTCTTTTGAGTCTTTGCCTCGCTGCTGGGTTTTGTTTTAGAGCCTCACTCTTTGCACAGGGCTTGTTCCTGGGAATCCATACAAAGCAAAAACGTGAGCACTGCTTTGCACAATTTAAGGGAAGGTGGTTTTTATTGCCAGCTCATGTCCAACCACTGCTCTGTTTTCCTAACCAGCCTCTGATGTGGGGCCAACAAAGTGAAAGGGCAGAAAACAAGCACCAGTGACAAAAATCAATGTCTCCCCTTATCAACAGGTGTTTATTTTCCAAGATCTCAGGCTCAGCCTTGCTGTCAGTCAGGATCAGCTCGTGGGATCTGACTTGTACCTCAGAGCCAGCCCTGCCTGGGTACAACCATTTCTGAAAAGTGCAGCACACAAACACATTCCTGCAGCATTTGCAGGCTATGGACACTACAGAGAGGCAATTAATCATGAATTTAGAGACAAAACAACCACAGCTTTTGGGAAGCTCTGCTAACCCTCCTTAGACAGCAGCATAAGTTGCCCTATGTGTGAGGGGGTCAGCCTGAAGATGATTTGACCCTTCAGGGGTTTTGTTGGTCCACCAGAAAGGTGAGAAGCAGCATCCAGCACTCAGGAGAAACAAGCCTGACCCAATTTGTGCCATCACTGACTCTTTTGGAAAACCCCCATCCAAGTTCTACCCCTGGATTTATATCAGATGCTCCCCCACATGCTCTCAGGGCAGGGCTCTCTGCCTCCTTACAAGAAAAGGTACAAGTTTTGCCTTTCCAATCGAGTTACACATCGGATTTTATATAAATCCTACAGTCCCAGGCAGATCTGGTCCCCATGACAGACTCCTCTCAGAAGCCTCAGCCTGTTTTTCCCCCAGAGTTTTTTTATGGCACATATTTCAGTGCTTCCCTCATGCTCTGATAAGCTCAGTCTTCCAGTGTGAGGGGATGGTACAGAGCAGCTTTCTCAAGGTGATTTGAGTGTTATCACTGAAAGTACCCAAGATGTGATGGAATTAGATACAAAGGGGAGTTAATGTTTCACCTGCCACAAAAATTAATCTCTTACTGTGCAGTGATTATATTGCTATATTTATTGTGTTTGTAAAAGGGAAGGGACAGGTCGCTGCTGCCGAGGCACTGGGAGTGCTCGGGGGACGTGCTGGGCTCAGGTGTGAGCTCGGCTTTGCTGTCAATAAAAACAAACCTGCAGGAAGGACTAAAATCCCAGGGCTGGATCCCTCTGTCTCCCAGTGGCTGCTGTTCCCAGAAGTGCCTGGCAGAAGCTTTGCTCCCTGTTTTTTTCCCCTCTCTAACCCTGTCCTCTGCACATTCCCAAGGCCAGCAAACACCAGGCAGCCCCGCAAGAAGGGACGTCAGAGGCTGTGAGTCCCCAGGATGGTGCTGGCCAGGGACAGCCTGGCCTCAAGCTGGGCATTCCCACGGGGAAAGGGGACTGAGAATGATGCTGTGCCTCCCTCCAGGGGATTGTCCCTGGCTACAGCACGTCCTGGCTGTGGGAAGTGGATGGGAAAACAAACTCATCCCCGTGGGAGGCAGGGCAGCCCTCGCAAGGGTTTTGTCCCTCGGAGCAAGGCTGGAGCCTCTGCCTCGAGCTCTGTTTGGGGGCTGCAGCGAGCTCCTGCTCCCCAAATTATCCATCCTGGCTGCCCTGCAACGCAGGGCCAGAGCCTGGGGTGAGTCCAGTAAATCGGTGCACAGGCACTGGCTGGGGGAGCAGCAAACCAGTGACTCTCCACGTTCAAACCCTGCCTTCACAGGAATTGCTGTTTCCATTCTTATCCCACTAAACCCATGCTCAGTTAATGCTGGTGGAGTTGGCAATGTGGAGATAAATGGCCTGGAGAGAGCAGGAGGAGGGAGGTCCCTGTGTGGGGCACTCAAAGATGCTCACAGTGTTTCTGTCCTCACTGACAGATTTACTCCTCCTGCTGTTTGATGAATTTATATCCACAAATAATCTTTTTTTTCCCTGAGCTCCCTCGGATTTTGTAGGTGTGGTGTGTTTTATTCACAAATAAATCCCAACAGTACACATGCATTTAATCCTTTCAGAGGCTTTGGGGCTGATTTATGACTACTGAAGGTAGAGAAGATCCTTTATCTTTGCCATCCTTCTTTGCAATAAACTGCAGTCCCAGCCTTCTGAAAGCTGGCAAAAGAGATATGCAAACAAAAGGTATGAAACAAGATAGAGGCTCTGTGAAGCACTAATAAAACTGTCCTATAAACCTGTCCAACTTCACAATAATAAAGAAAGAAAAGCCTCAAACCCTCCCACTGTGCTGCAGCATTGATACAACAATTCTTTTTACTTCTGCATAAAACTAAAGAAGTTCATGCACATTCATAAATTACTTTGAAGGGGATGAGAGGTTAAATATTAACTCCTCTTTTTTTTTTTTTTTTCCCACCAGCAACTGAATCCTGACAGTTCAGTGCTGGCATTTCAAAAGGCTTCCAGGTTTTCAGGCACTCAGCTCTGTGTGAGGAGATGACCTGGCTCACTTGAGAAATCACACCCTGCTGATTTATTCGAGGTTAAACATGATCTCAGGGAGAGGCTAAAAATAGAATCCTGCTGTTTTCCTTGGGTGTTGAAGTACCTGGTGTTCTCCTCAGCCACTGATGCTGCACTGGCCAAAAACCTGTCTGGTGGCTTTGTGCAAGACAATAGAAATCGAACCTTCTGAGCCAACAGAGAAAATCAGAGGGAACAGCCAGAAAATCCCCAAAACATCCAGAACACCATCTGGCACAGTCCCAGTCTTAACCACAGAACAAGAATAAAGGAGTGGATCTCCTGCAAAAATCTTGAATCCTGATCATAGAAGTATTTTAGGACGTAAGAGGGGTTTGTGTTCAGGCACAGCTTTCACTCACCCCTCATCCTACCTTTGATAGTTGTTAATAAAGCGAATTATTGATACCAAAAATGCAGTTGGCATAGGAGTGATTCTGAACAAGCTGTTTTCTAGGAAATCTGGAAATGGGACTTTCCACAGGACCTGAGTTTTGTCCCTTCCCTGCTCTTGTTACTGCTGATGGAACATGGATAACCTGGATCCCATCTGGTAATTTCCTCAACCATACCCTGGGGAGCCTGTTCAATGTTCCACCACCCTCTGGGGGAAGAACTTTTTCCTAATATCCAACCTAAGTCTCCCTTAAGACAGTTTCCAGCTACTCAGATATTGGTATCATATGGCTTTTTCTTTAGGGAGAAATTCCACCAGGCTACACAATTCCTTATCCACTAGAAAAGTTTCCAAAAGGGGAAGGAAAAATAAAAAAAAAAAAGAGAGAGAGAGAGAGAGAGAGAAAAGGAAAGATCCAAACTTGTTACATCACATCTTACAACACAAGAGGAGTGGAAAAGCAAAATGCCTCTGGATCCAAAATTCCCGTTTATCAGTTGGATTTGCCAGGGAACAGCAAGTTCCCCGGGGCTGTGCACACAGACACTGCTGAGCAGTGGGTCAGTGGGGCACGGGCGAGGATGACACAGCCCTGCTGACCCCACCCCAGGTGCGTTGTCACAGCCAGCCTGGGAAAAGGAGCGTTCCCAGCTCCTTCCCTTCTGCCGTGGATAAACAATGCTGTTGCCACACCCTGGAAACTCTGATCGCCGTTATAAGGGCTGGCCCCAAAGGAATGCGCCGGGCAGAGAGGGCTGTGCCAGCCATGGCACGGCTGCCACCTCCCAGCACGAACTGCTGCACGCTCCAAACGGTTTTGTACAAATATTTGTGCCCTCCAGGAGTGCTCTGTCCAAGACTCGGCTTCTCCTCTCCCCTGACGCTTCGCAATACTGTTTAATATTAATCTAGAACCACCCAAAAGCAAATAGCTGTGTTCTTTTTGTGCACACAATTGTGCAAGAAGGTTTCTTTCCCAGCCCTGCACATGTGCTTGGGACAGAGCTCTGGTCAGTTAAGTTAATTTCTGCCCAGCAGTTGCTCAAGGTGCTTTAAAATCTTCCTTGCCAAACACAGGAGCGTTTTCCAAGAGCACAACCTGACTGCACTCATAAAAAGGCTTCAAGGAATGTGACGATGTGGAACTTGAAATGAGTCATCTCCCATCAAGCTGCACTCAGTGATGGAGGCATGAGCCAAGGTTTTATAACTTTTACCATAAAAACCAATAAAAACCCTGCTTCAGCTCAAAGAATAGATCTGATAACCAGATTTCAGCCTTTCCAAGCAGCGCAGTTTGCTGCATTGGCAATTGGCTTTATCCCATCTAGAACTGACCAGATCAGCTTCAATTTGGTCTTTATTAATCTGAGCTCTATTTATTTTTCCATCTGCTGTATTTACTCCATTTCTGCTAAATTAAACCAGCTGGCATTTTTGCTTCATCCACGACTTGTGCCAAATTTCAAGACACCCTTCCTCTCCAGGAAAACATATGGTCAGGACTTAGGAAAGATCATTTAATCATCACCAGTAAAACCTTATGAATTTACCAGAAATCGATGGTAAATTCCCCCTCAGTTCCAGTGGAACCACAATTCCACCCCTTGGGTGAACTTGATGGCATGGAAAGAAACTTTTGAGCTCCTTTCTACCTCCCTCATCTTTTAGCTGCCAGTGGGTTGGGAAAATGCACAAATGAGGGTGAGGAGTGTGAAACCATCACCCAACAACCTGCACCTTGGGTGGGTTGGGCCAAGCACTGGGGGAACAAGGACAATCACAGTAAAACAGGATCATCCACGTTCATCCAGCGTGGAGAACTGGATGAGCAGAGACCAGGGGTGCTGTGATAGATCCCAGACTTCCCCAGGGAAGCTGGATGAAGGCAGAGGTTAACAGAAATGGGGTTTCTCCTGCTGAGCATCAGTATTTCCTGATGGTCACTGGTACCCAAACCTACAACGTTACACCTCCTCCTTAAATCAGCCAATGGGAAATGCAACAAAAGGTGTTGGCCAACATGGGATTGGCCCTTCAGAGCTGGTGCTGTCTCCACAGCCACTTCATCCTCAGCAGCACAACCAAAGTCATTAGCTCTGAGTCACCTGTGGGGGACACATGAGTCACCTTGCTCCAGGAGCACTGCCTGGCTGCCCTGTGCCTCGGGGCAGAGGCTCCCACTCCTTAAAGAGCTGTGCTCAGGCTGTACCTTGCCCCTGCACACAGCTACGTGAGCATCAGCTGAGCCAACCACACCATCTGAAGCAGAAAACTGATGGCTTTTATGGCATTGAGGACGGCAGGTCCTCGCTGAGATTGGCACAGGTGGGATTAGGAGTCACACCAGTGGGTATGGAGAGAGGAAATTGCTATTGTAAAGCACTTAGAGACCAAATAAGCCCTGAGGAAGCCCATCCCCTTCCCAGGACTGAAATATCCCAAAAAGTTCAGCCTCACAGGATGGGTGAATAATGTCACCTCACTGAAATTGAGATATAGTGACAAAAGAGGCTTTCAGCTGCAACAAAAAAATCTCTCATTGTGGCACAAAATCATCACCTCTCCAGCCAGTGCTGCTGCTGCTCCCCACCATGTTCTGCAACGGGAACAGGGCCCAAGACAGCAGCAGGCGGGTTTGAAATGTCTCTTTGCACTCACCTTCTTTCTTCATGCCAGCTCTGAAGCACTTCTTCAGCCTGCAGTACCTGCACTGGTTCCTCTTGTCTTTGTCTATCACACACTGTCGGTTGAACCTGGGAGGAGATGGGAAACACAACATGGAGCAACCACCCTGGCATTTGTGGCCCACTCACCCTAAGCAGCCCCAAATACAGCCCCAAACCTCCCTGAGCCCCACCCTGCATGATCCTAGAGAAAAGCCAAAGGTTTGCAAGAAATGGATTGAATCAACCTCGGCTTGGCCCAGCTCCTCCTCTTCCCCACCACCGCTCCTGCCAGCTGGGAGCACAGCGGCTCCAGACCACCCACCCTGCAGGACTGGGATGGTTTTGGCTGTGAAAACATGACTGTGACTCAAATTGTGCTCTGCTAGGAGCTCCAGTTCCTGTTTCCAGACAGTTTTTGGGTGTTCAGCGTTGGGGTTTGTCTGGTTTCGCTCGTTAACTATTCTACGATTTGTGTAGAATAAACTGCGTTATGGGCCACAAACCCTTTGGGCCCGTGGCCTCCTAATTCCTCCTCGTTTCAGTGGGGATTTAGGAACCCTTGTGCTGTTCCAGAGTGGCCCACGCAGTCTTGGCAGCTCTCCCCGTGGTGGGCGAAACAATGGAAGGGGAATCTTCCATGCAGAGAGGAGATGACGTGGGCTGCTCTGAGACCATCAGGTTGTAAAAGCTGAGGCACTTTCCCAGACTGGTGAAAAGCCAAAGGTGCAAAGGCCCAAAGACTTCCAGAGGAATTCATGTCTAGGATAAGCAGAGCTCTGAGCTGGGCTGAGGTCACCAAATAAGGGCTTGCACACAAGCTTGGCTTCGATGCTGTGGATCTTCCCTTAGCTGCCAAATATCACAGAGATTCATGGATTCCTGGGGAGAGGCAACAGCTCTGCTTCCCAGGAGACTGACAGTTGAAATTTCAAAGAAACCAGTGGTGGAGTTCATCTCCTCCTGCAGGAATCCCACAGTTCATGGGATGGGCACTGCTCTCACCTCAAGTGTCTTTCATGGCTGGTATGTCCTGGAGTGATAAGGGCACCAGGAACGTTTTGAACAAGTAGGGTAACTCGCATTGGAAAAATTTGGAATGCCCTTAGAGGAGGAAAAGCTTTGGAACAGCAAGAAAACTTCTAGGTTTTAACTAGAGATGAAGGGCTTGAATGTATTCATGTTTGGGATTTCTTTCCACTTTCTCCTGTGGTAAAATAAATACCATTTTTCTAAGGCCAATCAAGATAGCAGCTTTATAATTTATAGCCTCCTCCTGGCAAAAAACCTCTCTCAAATGTATGCTTGTGTGCCAGTGTGGATGTGAATCATCTCTGGTCCACACTTATTTCTCAGAATGTTCATAAAATCATCACTGATAAGTCAGTGTACATAATTTATTTTATTTCAAAACAGGAATTGTGAAGCTGTGAGAGGCCTTTGGAGGTGACAGATTCCTGGATGTCTGCAGTTTTTTTACTGGGAAAAGCAAGAAAGATAAAATGTCTGGAGCTTTGGTCCTTTGCCACCTTGGCTTTCCCTTGCTGGGCTGTGATGAGGTCATGGTGTCACTCCACACTCAGGGTCTGCATTTAGGTATGTCAAACCTCAGGTTTTGGTTGGAATTGAGGATCTGAAAGGTCTTTCCCAACCTAGTTAATTCTATGATTCTGAGGTCTCTGAGTTCCCCTCGATTTACACCATGGGGAAAGCAGTGATGGTGAATCCACTCAATGCCACAAGAGGTCTCAGCCTCCAACTGAGACAGGGCTGAGTTTACAGATAAGAGTTTACTCCTTGCAGCCCTACCACTTGGCCTTCACAGCGTGCCACGTTGGCATTTGAGATAAGATCCCCCGGATCCCCACCCCAGACGGTTCCCGCACTGCCCACCAACCGCACTGATCCCCAGCCGGGGCCGCGGTACCTGCAGGAGTAGACGTGGTTCTTGCGCACGCTCCTCCTGAAGAAGCCTTTGCAGCCATCGCAGCTGGAGGCCCCGTAGTGCTTGCCCGTGGCCCTGTCCCCGCAGATGGAGCACAGGGAGCTGACCCCGTTGGGCAGCAGGTTGGTGTTCGCCGACTCGGCCGCCATGGCCTCTGCGGGCAGAGAGCGCCGACAGTTAGAGCCGCCCTGGCGGAGCCGCACGGGGTTTGGCCCTGCTCTCCCCCAGCTCAGCCCCTTTCCTTCTGCTGTCGGTGGTTTTCCTCACTTTGGTGATCACAGAGATTTCAAACTGCATAGCCCGAGCTGAGAATTTATCAATTATCACTGTTTTCCGGGACAGATATAAAGAGACCTCACTTGCATGTGAGTTTTGTTTTGGAGGGATGGGGAGCCACCTCCTCCATGAGACACCTGGAGAACGTTGTTCAAAGCTGGTGTCCACAGAAGAAAATAGAAAAAAACCTCATTAACTTGAATAAAGAGAAAGCAGAGAAGAAACAGCAGAGGCAGAAAGGAGGAGCTACTTCATGCCCATGACAGAGGTGCTGAAGATAAAAGACTGTTCTTGAGAGCTCCTCTGCAGCAGCCACAGGGATCACTTTAGTCCTAAGTCTGGTCCCTGCTCTGAAACTCCCTCTGAAGAGGCTCATTGCTTTCCACTAGAAAGCAACAGAGGTGTGCAGGAAGATCAGACTTCTAAATTAGGGACCTTAAATGAGGTGATATGAATGCCCTCTGTCATGTCCTCCATTTGCACCCGCTCATTTGGGGCAGGAATAGCTCTGCCCCTGCCTGCTCTGTGTGTACACACTGCTGAAAACTCCCCTTGGAACCTCTCCCTCAGCCCTAACCACCAGCCCTCTTAATCCTCCTAATTTGAGGCACAGCTTGGGGAAGGAAAAAGCAGGAGACCCTTGACAAGAGGGCAGCTGACAAGTGTTTAAATCTCCCCATCTGTTTGCAGAGCCTGCCCTGGGCACTCAGTGCAGGATGGTTTTATGAATTTATCACACCTCTGGGAGCATGTTCTGTGCTCCAGGAGAGCCCATCTCGTGCTCCAGTGACCTCAGAAAGACCCCTGGCACATCTCTGGGATGAGACATCCTCACAGCAGAGATGGGGAAAGCTCAGCTTAGTGGTTACCTAGAGAAAACTCAAAGGGGAGGGATCTGTCTAGAGAGAGTTTTCTAATCCATAATGAGTAAAAATAGTTCTGGGTAATCCACACACAAAATGTACACATACTGAGAGAGAGAGAGAAAAGGTTAATTTTGTGTGTGAATAACACATCGAAAATTTAGAGTGAAAATATTTGCTGTGCAATGAAAATTGTAATCAACACTCCCCTCACCCCCCCAAAAAAATAACAAAGCCAACAAAGCTTCAGTTTTTCAAAAACTGGAAAATTTCTCAGCTAAGGCTGAGACTAAGACATTTTTAGCTAAGACTTCACTAATGCAAAGTTCAGACTTCCTGTCACCCCCCCCAAAATAACCCTTTTGGTCCATATTTACCTTCTGGTGTATGGGTGAATAAATAAGCAGGTTATAACAAGATGGGAGCACCATGAAAAGAAAGAATGACAACATCAAAATCACTCTGAGGTCATAGTGACAGGAATTGAGATTTGCCTCTTCCCAAAATCTGTGTAAGATGCTCCCAGCTCTGATATTTGTCAGGAAGTGACACCTGGGTCCTTTGGGAACATTGTCAGTGTCAGAGGTGTTTAATGGCAATTTAGGTTGTTTTTTAGGGTTTTTTTTTTTTCAATTATTCTTGATTTTATTTTACTTAATAACTCAGTATTAAATGAACTGTACAGAATATTCCTTTGAGGATAACTACAGAACATTAGAGCATCTGTTGTTCCATCCATTTTTTGAAGGAGCATATGACCATAAACAAATGCACTGTGTTGGACTCCATTTTAAAAATTTGCACAACCAAAATAAAGATAAGGCAGCCAATTTCCTCTTCACTCCACTCATGCTCTCTCCAGACTGCAGGGGAATCAAGCCAAGGTTAAACAGTTTAGGTCTCTATCCTTCAGCTAGGTCCAGACTGCAAAATGTCCCTGATGCTGGAAAATATTTACTCACCAGAAAAGCTTTTTTTTTTTCCTTTATATGAGTAGGATGGGAGAATCTGCTTGCTAATATAAGGAAGGAATTGATAATCTGGCTTTAAACCAGGTATTACTGGAGGAGGAACCATCAGCACTGTGTGTGTGAGGGCCTGTGGAAATTAGCAAACCAAATTTTGCCCTCGCTTGCATCCATGGAAGCACAAACAAAGCACCAGTGAGTTGGTGGCTCTGTGTTAGGGCAGTTCCTTGGGAGGGAGCCACTTATCCTTCTCAGCTGAATTGGCTGGATGAGAACAGAAATTACAAAAATAAACAAATAATTAAATAAAAGGAAATCCCTAAGCCAGAATGCATATTAATTAGGAAGATACATTTTAATTACAAAATCCTGTTACCAGCTAATGATGGGCTTCCAAATGAGAATTAGCTCAGAGAAGAGCAAAGCACAACTGATATTGCAGGCACCAGGAGACTCTTTCAATGCAGCTTTGAAACCTTCCCAGTGTTTGGGTTTTTCCTGGACTGGGCTCTGCGAGGAAAGGCAAAGGAAAGGCAAAGGAAAATCAGGATCCCTGACAGCATAGTGCCCTGCCTGTGAAATCTGCTTTGTCTGCTCCATCCCTGCCTGACCCAAGGAAATAACCTCAACAGTTCCTGAGCCCTGAAATTTCCACTGGAGAGAAGCACTTGATTTTGTTCTCCAGGAAGAGACCACAACTCACCCTGACTTTGTTTGGCTCCCAGGCTGAGCTGAGGCTCTGCTTGTGGCCAGACTCCTCATTGAGGCTGTCCCCAAAAATCATCTGAAGAAATATCTGAAGTGAGTTCTATTTAACCAGTGTGCAGACTGGGAGCTCCCTAGGGCTGAGAAGAGCATCCCAGTGGCTTCTTCAGCTTTGGGGTCAGCCAAGCTCACAACTGAAATCCACACAAAATTTTGGTCCCTACTGCCTCTGTATAGAGATCATTGCCTAAGCAGGGCTGAAATGATAATGCCAGTTTTATGGTGATAAGAAGTGACACTGAGGATGTTCTCATGATACCTGACCCTTGCACTACTTTTCCTTTCAGTTCCATTATTGGCTCCAGCTCTTCTAGATGAACATTGTAAAAGAGAATTATCTTGCAATACTTTCCAGGGTGGCTTTTATCGACTGGGAAAACCAAGTTTTGGTGCACATAATTTGCAGTTAACAAAGCCCCAAATTGCATGTGCTGGGCTAGGATGTGAAGAGATCACAAGTGTGGGTTCAGGGCTTGAACACACACAGTCAAACTCGGTGCCAAAGCCAGTGTTGCGAAACCTGTACACACAAATGTAGGGCAGGAGGAGGTTTAAACCTGGCCACGTGCAGCTCAGCCTCTTTCTACATCAGTTTTAGCAAATAGAAGGGGTTTTGAGATATAGAAAATAGCTGTGGTTTAGTGATCCCCAGTCCTACAGGAACGATGATGAAGGGGCTGACCAGAAAGGCCCGAGCTGTTCCAGGCACTCCTGCAGCTCCAGGGAGGGTAAATCACTGCCAAAACATCTCCAGTGGCTCTTGCATGGTCTGAACTGGGTCAGACCCCAGCAGGGCTGGGAAAGATTTCCCCAGCCTTATGCCAGGGTCCCAGGGACCAGTGTGGTGTGTGGGGGCTGAGGCAGGACAACGAGCACCACCCTGGGAGAAAGAGCTCCCCGACTCTTGACGGAAAAATTGGGGCTGCAGTGCTACAATGCTTTGGGTCCTCCCCAAAATGAGACGGCTCTGACAGGAGCATGAAGGAATGGGCATTAACCACACAAAAAATCTGAGAATATGGCTTGTAGTGCCAGCCAAGGTGAAGGCAAACAATTTGGACAGAATGGGAAAATTTCTGCTGTTACAACACATATTTCACAAAGGACAGACAGAATTAGCACTGATTTTTCCTCCTTTCCTTTTGCCAGTCTTTCAATTTAAACCAGAATATCTTTTTGTATCACTCCCATAAAGTGTTCTATTCTTTATTTTGAATTAATCTTAAAATATTTGGCAAACAATGGGCTACTTGAAGGTGGAAAATCCAAAATACATATCTGGGCAAATCTCAGAACGATAGCAGCTTCCTGAAGAAGGAACATCTAAGCACAGGAACTGCTCCACAAAATTAATCCACCCAAAATCTTGATGAAATAGTGTTCTGAAGAAGGAAAGAGTTGGTTTCAAGAAAGCATGACTTTATTTGAAAATATGCCAATTTTCACTTTTGGAATTGTTCAGAAGGTAAGAAACTGTGCTGAGTCCATCAAAATAAACATTACATCCCTTCCTGTTTGGGTTTATAGAGGGCAAAGGGAAAATACAGATGAGCCTTAGGAGAGATATAAACAATCTTTAAAAAATCCAGTATAATTGCAAGAAACACCTAAAATGAGATTGTTTCTTGATCCTAACTAATTTAAAAATATTTCTGAAGCTACAAGGGAATCGTGATTTTGAGTTGCCTCAGGGGACTGAACTCAGCTGGACAGCAATAGATGTCCATGCATGGACATTTCAGGTCTTTTTTGAAGTTATTTTTACAAACCGTAGAAAAGGACACTTACCCAAGACAAACAAGTTAATTTCAAAGCAGCTACTTCCCGAGAGAGCTGGTTAGTCATTAACAGCTAAACAAATAACACAATACCGAGCTCGATAAAGTTCAGAAAAAAACTCAACCTGTCAGTTCCACTGCGTGAATCAACAGAGAGCCCAAACAGGCGTTGGTGGTTTGTTTTGCAAAATTATATCGAATTTTGAGGAAATTTGTACCACTTCAAAAAGTGAAAAATATCTTGATTTTCAACGGGAAGTGACAAGAGAAACAGCTGTGTTAAATAACATTTCTGGTGTAGGATGGGAGATGGAAACCTTTCTGCAAGAATAAGATCCAGTCCATCTGGAGCTGACAAAAACTATATATATTGAAAATCCTTGATTTGGGGACAGCTAGACTTTACAGAAGTCAACTTTAAATTCGAGTTTCTTTGGGCCTTTTAACTTTACTTGTCTCCTGACCTCCCTCCATGCCCCACAATAATAAGTCCAATCATTTTGTATTGTCGGTGATATCCCTACTGAAACTCTGATTTCTTTTGATGAGCCAATTAATGAGCAAATGCGAAAATCCTGTCTTAATTTCACTAAGCTCCTTAACGAATTAAAAGAAAAGACTGCCAAAACTCTCCAAAGGGATCGCTAACCTCGGGACCTCATTCGCTTGCACAATTGGTTTCATGCAATATGACCAAAAAGCCCTTTAGTTTTACACAGTGAGAAGCTGATTCCACAGAACAGAGTTCGCTCCATTTCCAGAGCACTGTTGACAGCAAAAAAATGAAATACCACACAAAGCGCTTTATTCCTGCGAACGAAGCGGAAGTCTCGGCGTATAAACACTCCCGCCTCCCAGCCAACTCCTTTTGTGCCCTAAAAACTGTTGGACCATCTTGGTAGCCAGAAAAGAAATACAAGGCTAGTAGTGATTTGGATGTTGCTTCTCAATCCAAGTCCCTGGGATAGACTTAAACGGGACTCGCGGTCCGTTTGGGGCGACATATTTTCTCGAGGATTAAATATCAACCGAGGTCATATACGGGAACGAAACACACATTTGAAGGAGAAATATTGGTGAGAGCTCCTGTCATAAGCAACAGAGGAGGACAAACCCAGGGAGCACCATGAAGACCTCTACCAACACCTGCAAAGCCTGGCGGGCTCTGCAGGACGTGACGCTCAGCGCACCGACGGAAAGAATAACTCAAAGTGAGACCGGCAAGCGAAGGGGTCGCGTTTCAGCCCAAACACAACCAGGGATGCAGAGTTTGACAGGTCAGCTGCTTAAATATTACCCCTTCCACCCTTTGCCCCATACCTCCCACCAACCTTTCCTCAGCATCCAGCTTTACAACAAAGGTAGTGGAGCTTATTCAAGAGGAAAAGAATAAAAATCTCACCGGTGTTATTGGGGAGCACGCGGAGGTTGTCGAATTCCAGCATGGTATAAGAGGAGTCCAAGGAGTCGACATAATCTGGCATATCCATGTCCATGATGGACTGACAAAGCTTCATTATTACTTGACAGCAGCGAGGGAAGCGGCAGAAACAGCCCTGCTGTCAATCACGGCCAAGGTTTCCTCTGCAAAGAGAGACACCCTGGTCCTTGCGATGACAAATCATTACCCAGCTCTGCCTGCAGTCCCCTCCCCATGCCAGGACAGAAGGGACGAGGCCAACCCCTCTAATGCAGTCCCCGCCCTTCCCGGGGTGCATCTCGCTCTCTCGCTCCTGATAAGGTGATGTAGATAAGGCCTAGACTCAAACGCCTTGGATTGCATCTTCGGGTCAATACAGCCGATTTATGGCTGCTCCTGCACAAACATTTGGAGAAAGGCTGAGGAGAGGCCGTAGCACAAGTGTCACAGGGCAGAGCAGTGGTCACATCCAATCACCAATTGTCACCTTGCTCACCTACCAGTCCTTGAGGAAAGATCAAATGGTGTCACCCGAGGCTCATGAGGACAGTAAGCCAATGTCCCACTGGATGAAGACCATTAAGACAGCTCAGCATTGACAACATTGACAACCTGAGTCATTTCTGTGAGACACCGTGTTCACTCTGAGTCACACCTTGAGCTGCTGCTGGAAGGGGGAAATGAGGCTTCATTCCAGGTGTACACATGGTTTCACCCTGCTCCATAGGCAAAGTGCAGGAGGTGACTTCCACCCACCACCCTCCATCCCTCTCACCTGTGGCTTCCTCCCGACTCCAGGCAGCCCCAGTGCCCCAGAGCTCCCGCTGGGGAAGAGCTGGGCTGTGGTGATGAGTTGTCATCATGGAAGGCTTCAAATGATGGCAAATGATGAAAATGGAAAAGGCTGAGAGGAACTGGGCAGACTCCTTTACAGATGTGTGGTGTTGCATTTCACACTGACCCACGCCTGGCTTTTCTGGGAAAAGTCCGTATGACGGAAATTCAATTCCAGATTTTCCCCTCAGCCCTGCGGTGTTTGGTCTGGTTTGGTTTTTTTCTTAGTTTACAGGATTTTACACAAATGAGCTTTTTTGATTTACTGAATTTTACACAAAAGTTCTTTCCTTGTTAAGACTCATGAGCTGTGCTTCAAAAGACTGGAAATAAAACTCAGCCATGCAAAGCCATAGAGCTCGGAGTGATTGGTTTATTCCCACTTTGATCTTCCAGATGCCCTCCCTGACACTTCAGTGCCCTGGCCAGTGACGTTGTTTTGTGTCAGAGGGTCTTTCCTCTCCATGAGCTGTTCTGAGAGATCCAGGTCAACATCCTGTTGAATCTGGAGGGAAAGAAGAGTCTTAAGAAACAGGGAGAGGTGTTGCCAGAAAAGGAGCCTTGGCCAAAAGGATGGGATTGCCAGACTGCCTGAACTCTCACTGAACCGAGGAGCAGGCTGCCCCATGGATCCCAGCAATCTCCAAATAGCAAGAAATATTCCAAAACTGAGGTTTTAAGTGTCTTCCTTATCCTAATTTGATTTAATCTCCATTTCACGTTTTAATATTTTTTTTTTCGTATCCTGAGGTTTTACAGTGGATATTGCAAGGGGTTAACTCTAGACAAGCTTTTCCTCTATAAAGATTGGGTGTTGGAACTTTTAGCTTTACTTTCTTATCGTTTCTGGGGAATAAAATAATTTCATGTGCCATATTTTCCTTTTCCTTCTTTCCCTTTTTAAGAACATGTTGTAACCCGTGGTGGACGAATGACTCCTTGCTTAGATAAGACATTATGTTTTTATCCTTGGACTGTGCCCCAGGCTCCCAGTAATGCCAGCATCAGCTAAGTTGGGATCTGATTACTCGTTCTTGCCTCTTACTCAATGTCAGGCTTGATTATGCCCATTAATCTGGTTTTTCTTTTTTTTTTAATCTGAGCTGTGGGCACAATCCTATTCTTGCAGTGAGAGTTTTCATGTTTCTACAGTTCCAGGGTTTTTTTCTTTATGGATTTCTCACCATTAAAATAGCCTTTTTGGTATTTACCAAGGTTTTAGGCAGCTGTGGCTCAGAGAGGAGAAATCTGGGCTCCTGCCCTGATCTTGTTGGCCTTAGAGATCCCTCAATGTTTTCCATCCCTCAGGACGATGTGAGGCTTGAGAATCATTTCCAAGGCAAGCTGTGGGATGAGGATGTGCTTGGACAATATTCATTCTGGGAATGACAAAAGGTTATAAAGTGAATTTCATAGTTTAGGACCAGATTTCAGCACCACATCCACTTTGATAATCAGGACTGACTTGTGGAAGGTGGTGTTGGAGGGGCAGGAACGTGGGATTTCTTCCAAACAGACATCAGTGCCCTGTTCCAAACCACTGCAGCACAAAAGCAGCCCTGAAGATGGACAAAACCTTGCTGAGGTTTGAACAGTTTCTTCTTTTTCCTCTCCCTGCTTTCTTACATCACATTCTGAGTCACAGCTGCAATTCAGCCAGGACCTGCTCAAGGCTGAGTTTTATCAGCGCCAGGAGAAATCAAACTCACTCAGAGGTGGCCTCACCTCTCATGAGCACTGCTCATGTCACAATGAAGTGACAGCCACGAGCCAGGAATCTCCAGCTGGTTTCTTCTTACCTTACCATGATCCAGCCAGACAGGGATCCAGCCAGGGAGATGGGAAGAGAACTCCAATCCTTCCCAGGGTGTGGCCACAGAAAGGATGGATTTGGGTAGAGATTTGTGAGGCTGCCCAACACTTTGTGCTGAGACACTTCCCAGGGTGTCCCTCCTTCTCCTGGGTGCTCAGGCACTCACCTGCACAGGCATCTTGGGTGGATAACCAAAGGAGAACTGGCTGGTATGACACACTCTTCCCAGTCTGGGAATGGATGTCAATCCTCCTCCATTTGGCCATAATCCTCTTTTCAATGTGTTTTCCATTTATTCCTGTTTTGACTCTGAGGCTGGATATAGCTGGAGGGTGCAGGGTAAAGGGGAGAGGAGACAAAGAACCAGAGTTAAGTTTAATAAAAATAATATGAGTGTTCAAAGTCCGTGCTCTGGGAATGAATCAACGTGGGTTCTCCTATGTGAGGGCACAGGGCAGGCTCTGAAGAACACATGGTCCCAATAAGACAACACACTTATTCCTAGAAATAAAACTCAGGTGCTTTTGGGAACACTTGTTAGACAAGATGAAGTGCAGAAAAGATAAGGACGCTTTGATTGATTACGAGAGAACACAAAGTACTGTGGGCAGGGCGTCAGAAATAACATTTCTTTGGCAAGGTAAGTGCTGGGGGAAGATGTTTACAAGCCATGGAAGCTGTGCATCTGTCTCTGGAGGCTGATTCTGAAGGAAAGTAACTCAAGGCTGCACATGGGTAGAGGTGTCTGAGAGATTAAAACTTAATGAAGGACTTGTTGCTATGCAAAACAATGAGGCAGAAATCACTAACTGTATTTTTGGAACAGAAGTTTTCTTCTTTTATTCATAGAAAGCCATTTAAAATCCCCTACCACTGTTTTGAAGATTTCCTCTGACTGATATACAGCAATAATTATACTTTTTGTGAACCTACAGGGTTCAAGAAAAGGATTTTTATGCAGTGAGCATAAATCCATCAATGATCAGGTGGTTCTGAGAAGCAACAGTAGCCATCATATTACCTACCTGGACAGGTGGTGTCTGGATAAAAACAATAATTTACAGACAGAAGGCAGCAAGGCCCTTTTTCTGGGTAATGTATAATTAGAAACTGTGCTTCTGACATTATAAGCAGTATGAAATCATATCATTAGCATGTAATTACCACAGCAGACATTTCAAAGTTATCTAGAGCAGATGTTATTAAAGCAGCCCCCTCCTTTCCTGGGTGCAGTTTGATATTTGTGATACAGCAAAATGTCTCTTTACATTTTCAGGTATTTCTTACAACAAATATTATATTTCTACACGTTGTGGCTTCCACTGTGAGGGGCTCCTCATTCTTCCAGCTGTTATCTCCTAAAAAGATCTTGTCTGTGTAGTGATTATTCATAAAGTAAAAATCATGTAAGAAATTTCTCAAGTCTTGTGGTGGATAATGGCCTGATGGATGTGGGAGAGCATCACCCATCATCCAGGAGGATGGAGAGGAGGAAAGCAAAATATCAAGACACCCACCTCCTTTCCTCCAGACAGACTTATTTTGCTTCACTGTTGCCAAACACATTCATTTATCATTTACTCATTTTGCTTCAGAAAAATTAGGTTTGCTCTTCCATAACAACCCTTTGGAGTAAATAGAAACTTAAACAAACTCTAATCACTATGCTGGAAAAAAAATTCCTTTATGACAATTTAAACAAACAAGCAAACAACCCCCAAAAAAATCCCAAACCCCAACACCAACAATCAAATCCAAACCAAATTAAAAAAACCCTTAAAAAACTCTTCCCACCAGGTTGGAATGATGGATTCTGATTTTTACAAACTGTCAAGTGCAAACCACCCAGAGACCCCACTGCCAGCAGTGACTTCAGGTTGGTTAATTTAAGAAATTCCCAGTTATTTCACTGAATGTTCAGCACAGATGAAACCTGACTTGGATTTGGGGAATAAATCTAAGATGTTTTACATTTTTCTGATGACCAAAGGTCAGGCTGATGACTTGTTCTTTCTGAGTACATTTAACTTTTGTTCTTGGCTGCAGAGCCCTTGGCCAAGGGCGGAATTTCGGAAGCACAAAGGGCTCCTTTTGATTTCCAAATGTGGAGCAGCCTGAATTTCAGCTCTGTTGAGAAACAGGAGCTCCCACTGGGAATGACAACTGGATTCACAAAGATGTAGCCATAGGTCAATGGTGATTTAGAAATTAATCCCATTTTTTGGACACCTGAGTGAAATCTGATTAAAACCTCATTTCCCCTACATGAGATCCAAGGTTTTTTATAAACCTGTCCCTGCCTGGCAAAACATTTTACAGCCAACACCTGATGCCTCCATGCATCAGTTTGAATTTCTCTTCTTTGTTTTCTATAAACAGAAATAAATTCTCAGAAATAAAAAATACTTGCAATATTTTTTTTAAATATATGTTTTTACTCACATTAACAAATACTTCTATCAGTGGGTATTCCTTGAGGATATTTCAGAGGACTTCTTGTCTGTTTTCCTTTCTGGAAAGAGATCAGCTGATCAACACTTGAAATAATTATGGAAAAACAGGAACAAGTTTAATACTTTTTTGTGGAAAAAAAATTTGTTGGTTGCATTTGTAATTGAACCTTGAAGGTCACTGAAGGAAAGGAAATTAAAATATTTAATAATGAACAAAGTTAAAAGTACTGAAAGGACAGAAACAAAACGTTTTGGTTCTTATTTTTGTTTGCAAAGGATAGGCATGGTACCAACTTCTGACTTAAATTTGGGACCCTTGGCAACCTTCTGAAGCTAAAATGAAAGTTATGTCCCAGGTAGCAAACCTGACAATTTGTGGGAGCAACACATTTTGTCTGAAAATAGAAGAATTTCAGTAGAGATCGTATCTGGCACCATCAACTCATGAAAACATTTGTGAAACTCCACCTCATTCACCGAAATTAAAATGGACTTATTTCAATGAACTTATACTGTGTTCCACAGGTGAGATTTTCACAGTGTTTCACTCTCTGGCAGGGAAATTTCCCAGTTCATTTCCTAAATAATTTTCCAGTTCATTTCCCAAATAATTTTCCAATTAATTTCCTACAAAGATGGCAAGTATTCCTAGGCTAGGCTTACACAGGAAAATCCAGACTCAAATAATTACAGGAATTCAGGCTGAGGTCAGCTCTGTCTCAGAGCAATTCACCCCAAATTCCTTTAAACTGTTGATATGTTCAACACTGAGTGGAAACTGGAGAACACAGCTTTGGAATATGCTGTCCAGAGAACCAAAACAGGGGGGAAAAATCATAAAAATGACCAAACTTCCATTTCTTTCCTCACTCTCCCCTCACTGCCCTCGGGATGAGATGTTCCCACGTGTTCATGCAGAATTTGTCAGCCAGAGAACTACAAGGTGGCATCAGAGCCCCTTCTCCAGGCCACCATCACTCAGTTCTAATTTTTACCACCCCAAACCAAGATTTCACATACAGATTGGAGAATCTGAAGATTCTCTGAAGAAGAACTGGCATGTCATAGAACTATGGAATTATTAAGATTGGAGAGGACCTCCAAGATCACCCACTCCTCCAGCACTGCCAAGCCCACCACTCATCCACGTCCTCAAAATGCCACATGCACACAGATTTTGAATCTCTGCAGGGATGGTGACTTCACCTCTTCCCTGGGAAGCCTGTTCCAGTGCTTGATAACCCTTTCCATGAAGAAATTTTTCCTACTCTCCAACCTCAACCTCCCCTGGCTCAGCTTGAAGCCATTTCCTCTCCTGCTGTGTCCAGAGGGTGATTCATCCCAAACTGGGACAGGTGTCCAAGAGACCTCGCAGGAACCTCATGGCAAAGCCAACCTCCCTTACCCAGAGCTCACAGGGACCTGAGGTGACTTCCACTCAACCTGCAAACTTTATGGAAGGTGAAGTCACAGTAGGTAAACTCCCCCTGCCAAGAATGAAAATGGAACATGGAGCCATCAGGAATCAGGCTGGATTCCTCCACCACGGCTGACGTCGGCCCCTGGCTAAAGCAAATGGCAAATAAATAAATAACAAAGAGTAAATAGCAAACAGCAAATAAATAGCAAATAAATTTAAAAATTAACAAATAAATAGCAAATATCCCAGCCTGAGCCAAGGCTGGCAGCAGGAGAGAAGAGAGGAGCCAGGGAGGGAGAGCATTACCTCACCCGCCGTTGCTGGAGGAGGCATGGGACTCATCTGGAGCACTGCACTGCCTGTGGGCAAGGTTTTGGCTTTTCCTGCTGAAAACACTGTTCAGCCAGGAGCAACCAGCCTTGAAGAGAGTATTTGCTGCGACTCCCATGTCCCCTGTGAACAACATTCCTGCCACCTCGAGCTTTTTCGGCTGCGGTGTTGACACTTCTTGGGATCCGTCGTTAGCTCGGCTGAGGAGAGAACAGAAATGCCATTCAAGTTCCAATGTGGGAGGTTAGGAGGGCAAAGCCTCGCCTCACACTGAAAACATGATGAGTGTTTTATGTTGGTGTTGTGCTTTCTATTTTAGGCAATGCCTTTGTGATTTTACAAGCCCTTTTCTAGCATGTAAAGCACTGTTTTTAATGGGTTCTTCTATCACATTCTATCACATCATTTATCTTAATCTGTAACCTCCCACATTCCCAAAAATTAACCCAGGACTTGGATTTTGATTTGTATCTTACAAATGCCTAGTTCTGGGTTTAAAAGAATTTACTTTGTCTCTTGGATTTCTTTTGTATTTTAAGATTTCTGTGGTGGACTCTGGATCCAGTTTTATCACAATGAAGGTTCAAATGTCACCAAAAGCCACTTTTCTTGGTTGTAAGATTTTTTGTAAGCCATTCTCCTCAGTGTCTTCCCACTGCATTTTTTTTTATAGGAGATAAACCAACAGATTTTATCTCTGAGAATCACCAAGAATGGGTTGACCTTTAACTGTGATCACAGGAATCATCAGCAGATTTGCAGTAAATTCAACAACGTTCCTGCCAGGGAAATGGTGCAGCATTTTCTTGGGCAGTTTTGATTTCTGTTTCTGTCCCTCAGATTTGCTATCTTTGCCATTCTTCACACAAGTTAATAATTGAGGACAAAGATGGAATCCCTCCAAAATTGCAATTCCTCCTTTCAGTATTGTCTTCTAAGTAAACTAAGTGCAAATATAAAAATTTCAGACCACTTAAAAAACCCAACAAAAACAAAGGTTAATTCCATTTTATCTGCAACAATCCATTATATATTTGCACATCTGACCTTGAAGCTCTTGCACACACACAAACATTCTGTTGGAGTTCAGCATCAAGAATAAAAGGGAAAAATCCTCACCCAACATGCTAAGTATTCTGGAGAAAAACTTCCCATTTCTGCAGGGGACTGGAAAGCTGAAACAGGCACAAACATAAAGAAATATTGATTTATTTATTTTAAATGATGGATTATCTGGAATGCTTATTGTGTTGAAATTGATGGGGCTTTGGATAAAACATCTAAGAGTCATAATAGCATCAAAGAGGTAAAGTCAAGAAGAAAAATGAGAAAGCCTGGAGGAAAAGAGCAAAGAATTATAGAATATCCTGAGTTGGAGGGGACAGGAATCACTGAGTTCAACTCCATGAGAAACCTGAGGCACAGGAGCACCCCTCATTCTATCTGCTTTTAAAAAAGGAGTTGAGAAACCCCAGTAATTCTGGGACTCTTTGTTTGTCTCTGCTCTCCAGCTCTGCACCCAGAAGTCATTAAAAAATAGAAAATGAGACTCATCAGCAAGTATTTAATCCAGTTGTTGAGCAGTTTGTGCTGTGATTCCTTCACAAACCAGAGCTCTGAGGGACATTAAAGACACTCCAGTCTCTGTGAATGTGAGCAAGAAATGCTGGTCTTGGTGGGGTGCATTTTTGTACCCTTTTTGTACCTTTCCAGTGTGTGAATCACCTCTAACAGGCCCTCAGACCTCTATCCCATGGAGACTTTTCCTTTTTTCTTATTTCTAGGAAGGGATATCTTTTTAAAATGCCTCAAGGACCATGGAGAAAGCATAAAATCATAGATACAACATAATGATTCGACAGTGTCCATCAGGAAAGTTGTGGTTGTTCAGCAGTGAGACAACTCTAGTGAAGCCCTGGAGTTTCAGGATTATTTGTTCATCTGTTGGAGAGAGCATTTGGAGACAGGACAGAGGGGTGATGGCTTTAAACTGCAAAAAAATTAGGTTTAGATGGGATATTAGGAAAAAATTCTTCTCTGTGAGGGTGGGGAGATGCTGGCACAGGGTGCCCAGAGAAGCTGTGGCTGCCCCTGGATCCCTGGGAGTGTCCAAGGCCAGGCTGGACAGGGCTTGGAGAAGTCTGGGATGGTGGAAGGTGTCCCTGCCATGGCAGGGAGTGGAAAAGGATGATCTTCAAGGTTTTTTCCAACCCAAATCGTCCTTCATCCTCCATAATCCAAAATGACAAGTTATTTTTTGAAGTATTTGGGACAAATTCAGACAGGTTTTCCTTTCTAAAAGATTCTCCCCCCCACCCCAAAAAACCCCAGACATACTGACGTGTGGAAAGATGCTTTTCATGACATTAAATTGGAGAAATTACTGTAAACATGCAGCTATATTTTCCCCATAATATCCATTTTTGAACACTTCAGTCTTTTCCAGACTGCCTTACTCATAATTGCTGCTCCCTCCATGGAGATGGTGAAAGCAAGTGACTGTTTGCCAAGTGACAAACACACATCTACAAACCCCTGGGTCCCACAGATGTTTTCAGGAAGCTGTAACCCCTGATAAATCCTTGCAGACCACTGAGATGAATAATATTTGTGGATGCATTTTTGAGGCTGCCATCCTGGAGAGGTATTTGTGGCTGTGGGCTTTGCCACTCACATATAGAGTATGTTTTCCCTATAGCCATTCTATAGGCTATATTTTGCCACATCTGCCTTTAATTAGAGCCATTTCATATCTTTAAGAATCTGTGACATCAAATGAATCATTTAGAAATTGGAGTTAACCAGCAAATTATACACTCCTCTGGGGTTTTTTTTCATTCATGAATTGCCAGTGTCAGAATTCTCTCAGGGCAGAGTTTTTAGCAAATCTGGTGAACCCAAATTTATGGTGAATGTCACAGGCCCAGGGACAGATCAGACTTGCATTTTTACACTATTTACCTATTTACTACAGCTCTTTTTCCACTGATACATGGAATAACCCAATCTCTGTCCTCCTGTTTGTTTGGGCTTTTTTCCCCAGATATTTCAGGGAAGGAATGGGGACACCAACCTTAAATCCTGGAGGAGGTCTCTGAGCCAAGCTCTGTTCCTGATTTCACTGATGTTTGGAGCATTGGGGTTGTTATTCTGTGGTCCCTTGCTGGAACAGCCCCCTGTGGCCTCCCCTATTAACAGTTGCCTGCCAATTATATTTTCCTCCAGGCCAGAATTCTGCATAAAAACACCAATGAATTATTAGCAGAGGGAAAAGGCTTTGTTGCTGTTATTTCTGCTTCAGCAGCACTTAGGGGATGGAAGCCTCCAGCCCAGGTGCAGCTCAGAAATGCTGCAGCAAACATCCCTGCTGATGATAAATGCAGCAGGCACGAGGTGAGAAGGAGAAGTGAGGAGGGAAACCAGAGCAGCTCAGTCCCAGTGCACATCTCCCCCACCAGATCCAGTCACTGTGAGAACCACCCAAACCTCATCTGGCTGCATGGAGGGAGTTTAATCAGCTAATTGTTCTAATTGGAAGAGGAGCTGACCCACAGAAGTGATTCCACCATGCAAAACAAGAAAGAATGGGGCAATTACTGAAAATTATTTAGCAACCTCTCATGGGCCAGTGGGCTGTCCAGCAACTCAGAGTGAAACTCCATCACCAGGGATAATTTCTTTTTGGCCTGAGTTTCATTGATGGGTATTTATAAAACAAATTACCTGTCACTCTGGGACTCTGTTTTCCCAATTTTATACAACAGCTCATCTCATCTTTCTCCTGGACACCTCCAGCCTTGCTGCTTTCTTCCAGGTGGGGTTTTCTAACTGGCATTGGCCCCCAGGAATAACAACCAGCCTGGCAGCCACAAGCAATTTACACTCCACTGTTGCAATATTCTCTTTATGTACTTAGGTTTTGCCCTATTTTTCTCTCTAGGAGATTATGCAACACTAATTACATTCTTTTTTTTTTTTTTTCCAGGGGAGTTGATAGAAACACATCCAAAGGCATATTTCCCTAGGCAATAGCCTGCTTTAATAAATTCTGGTTGCACTGGAAATATTTGTATTTTAATCTGTAAAACAGAGATTAGGCAAAAGTTTCTGATATTGCTTAAGCACTTCAAGCCAAGCAACAATTCCATTGTACTTTAAATTAAATGTGATTTTTATGCCATTCTAAAGGAGGGTGGATAAATTTCTTCCCCAAGTGTATGTTCCAGTTATATATTCATGAGTTTAGACTGAGATATTAAGAAAATAACCAACATTTGCTATGTGCACACCAATGCATTGCTCAACCCCACACTGCTGATCAAGTGTATTAAATGTTTTTACAGAAATTTAATCTAATCCTTGCTTGAAAAATAAATCCCAGCCAAGAGCAATAAGGATAAGGGGCTTTCAGAGAAAGCAGTGCTTGCTTAGGCAAGATGGATAAATTAAATAATGAAATCTACACCTTCAAGAATTATTTTTCTATATTGTCTTAGCAGGCAGATCCCTGGACATTGTGATAATCTATAGACAGCCAGATTTAGCTACTGGGTAATTTATCCCAGTTAGAAACAGCCACAATTTAGGGGGGGAAACCATTCTTACTTCTCTGTGTGTCTTTCTACAGCAGCACTGAAACCAGCTCACCTGAAGCAGAGTTTTCTGGGATTTACCACCATTTTGAACAGAACCTCTCCCAGTTCAATCCTCCCTCAAGCCTCCCACCCTAAATATTTCCGCACAGATGAAAATTTCTGCCAGAGGAAAGGTGCCAGCAGGTAGGACTCTGTCTGCTTTCGGACTGCCAGAGGGCACCTCCGAACTGACATCAAGAACATCGGGTGGTGGGTTTTGATTCCCATGGAAAAGGGGCGTCGTTTGTATCCAGGACACCGTGGCTGGATGTCGGCCTCCCAACCTAAATTTTTCTGCACGGATGAAAATTTCTGCCAGAGGAAAGGTGCCAGCAGGTAGGACTCTGTCTGCCAGAGCACAAAGAAATCCTGCTGGTGACACAAACCCCATTTTGCTCCATTTGCTGTCAGTTTTCAGCAGCACAAGGACACTCAGCATCAGCCACTCCTGGCGAGCATGGAAACCTTTCCTGGCTCAAACAGAGCCTTCTGAACACCAGAGACGAGTTTGGCCTGGCTAATTTAACAAAATCCACCTCCAAACCCTCGGCCAGGCAGGGCAAGGTCGGTCAGAGGCTCAGACTTTCCTCTTACTCAAGGTGGCAGCAGAGATGCTGAGTCCCTGAGCAGAGCCGGCTCCTGGGTTTATTTTCTGCACCTCTCTGGGGCTGTTCCCAGCCCCTGGAACAGCTTCGTTTTGGGATGGAACAAGGCAGGACCCAACAGAAAATGAAAAAAGGGAGTTTTCCAGGTGTTCCTTACCGTGTGCTGCTGCTCCTGGCCACCTCCCCCCGGGAGCACCCGGTGTTTGCACAGCCTCCCTGCACAAACCAGCTGTCTCCAGGTTGCAGCATCGCAGAGACAAACCCGAGGAGTATCCTGGAAAAGGAGAGATGGGTGATGTGAAACAGATGTTTTCCCTTTAATTGCCTCTTGCAGAGGCAGCCCAGTCACTGATCCACCTGCTGTGCTCCCACAGGGATAATTACTCACCCTGCCATCCCAGCCAGCTGAGTTTATGTTTTCCATGCCTCATTATATCCATCTCTGCCCAACAATATGCCCCAAAGTGCTGCACAAGGTGTAAATGCCCATCTCCTTCTTGCCCAGAGAAACTGTGGGTGCCCCATCCCTGGAAGTGTCCAGGGTTGGAGCAACCTGGGATAATGGAAGGTGGGTTGGAACAAGAGGATTTTTAAGGTCCCTTCCAACCCAAGCCGTGCTGTGATTCTGCAGTTAGGAGTAGAGGTGTTTATAATGTTGCTTAAATATAAAGATTCACATGGCAAGTAGGGTTTTCCAGAGAATCTGGAGACATTAATTAAAAATAATAATATTAAAAATAATAACAATATGTGAGGGCAGATCTCCCCTATCACAGCAGTAAATAATTCATTGTCTGAAATCCCTGCTTCTTCTAAGACCCCTTTTGTGGTGAGAACTGATCAGAAACACAAGTGAAGGCTTCTGAATAACCAGGTGATGCTTGTGCTGATTTTTAATTTTTTATTCTAAGCCACTTTCAGCACAGAGCAATGGTTGATGTTCATCCATCATTTTCCCCAAATATTTCAAGCCTTGCACTCAATGGTGCTGCTCAGTGAGGACAGAAGCCCTTGGCAGTGAGTTCTGATCATGGTTAACATGCAATTAACAGTTACAAAGAGTTAATTAAATGAAGAAAAACAGAAGTTTCAAGTTTCTCTGCTTCTCACCCAGACCCTGGAAGCAGGGGCAGCCCATGTCTCCCAGCAGTGGGACTGGATCCTTCCTCACTGCCAGAGGAATTTGGCTGTGCTGGAGTGGCTGGTGCACAAGTGATGGGAGGTGAGAAATTGTCACTGACTGGGCTTGGTAGGGCTGGAAAGAGAACGTGACCTGAGCTCCAGGCTTGGTTCTGCTCCTCATTAGCACAGCCTTCATCTTTCCTTCTTTTCCAGGGAGCTACTTATTTCTGAGCCTCAGGCAAGAGCCAGCACCAGCTGGAGATAATTTAGTCCTACTTCATTAATGTTGCTGTCTCTGGATTTAATATTGGCTTTTCTGGAACCCTCCTAGGGCTCTTTGGCTTGGCTAGGTGGCTCAGGTAGTTATCCTGAGCATAATATTTTGTTAACCAAGCGGGTGCAGATCTATTTCAAACACAAAACAGGAATCTGCTCATCCAGGACTAACAAAGCTCCCCGAGCTCTTCCACTGCTGGATGCTCAGCAGCCCTCAGCTCTGGGGAACGTCTTCAAAAGCCTTTCAGGCTTAACTAATGCCTGCTGGAGAAACACTCAAAACACAAAATGAAGCCGTCAGAGGGAAAATCCAGTGGCTGGAGAGATGGATGTGGATGGAAGTGGATGTGCTGGGAGTGCAGAGAGCAGCGGGGCTTTGCCAGGGTGGTCACCGAGGGCTTTGCTCAGTGCAGCCAGAGAGCTCCCACTGCTCCCCCCATGGCTCCTAGGAATACCTGGTCCCAGGGACCTAAGCAATGGCCTGGGAGAAGCTGGGAGAGAGCCCAGGCACAGCAAGTTTTGAGAAGAGCAGACAATAGAAAGGCACACCAGAGCAGGCTTTTCTCACACCCCTGTGCCTGGGGACAGGCGCAAAGCCATGAGCTGAAACCCCTGATGAGCCAGAGAGCCACAGGGACATTTTGTGGGATATTTTCCTGCTCTGCTGCTCCTGAGCTCTAGCCAGGGGCATTCCCAGCTTTGTCTTTCCTGCTGCTCCCATGTGCAGGATGATTTGGAACAGAGGGACATCAGTGGTGGGGAGGAGATCCCAGATGTGTCCCCATCAGTGCTATAAAAACCATGGGTGCTGTCCCAGGATAAAGGAAGGGCACAAAGAGACTGAGGAAACCTGCAGGTTTGCAGTAACTTTAGTTTGACTGACTCCCCTCAGTCCTGTTCAGCACAGCCAAATTTAAAATATATTTTTGCTTTAGTTTCCAACAGTTTAGTTTGATGCCTGCCTTGCACATGGGTCTGGTGAGAAATGCTGGTGTGATACTTAATCAGTATGTATCAAAAATCAATCAATCAATCAAAAAGTAGAGTTTTTCCTTCAAGTTCCTCAAAATCTCACCTGTTGCCTCAGTGCCTGCTGCTACACCCAGTTATTTATGCAGGTTACTCACCAGTGGCATGGAAAAGCCCTGGAATTCACCCAGCAGTTTTGATGTCTGCAGTAATTGTGCTCTGCCTCCTCTTTCCTGAAGAAAGAATTTGCTACAATACTCAAATAAAACAAATAAATCCAATATAAAAGCCCATCTAATTGAATTAAATAGAAAGCTGCCCGTTCTGTGAATCACATTATCTTCATGTTTACTGACTCTTTGACAAGAGTCTAAACGACCCCAAATTTTATCAGAATAAATCAACTAAACAAAAAAAGATCCCTTCTAAACAGGACAGACTTCTTAGCAGTCATCTGGAACAGATTATTCCTCTCTAAGTAGCATTGTTGATACTGAAAGTGTTGTAACAATATCCTTTTCTAATGTGGTTCTGCTGTGCCTCCATCCAGAATAAAACCAGTTGATGCCAAAGAACCCACTTAGCATGACAAGCTCCCCAAAACCTGGATTATTTGTATGAGACTCTAATTTGACATCCTGAGCTCCACGATCTGATGAAATTTCTTTTAATATTTTTAAAGGAGACCAAGGAATGAGCATCACCTAACCTGGGGAAATGCTTCTGCTGAACCATACAGCCTCCAAGTCCTTGTAAAGCCACTAAAGAGAGACTGAGGCTGAAAATGAAATCAATTTTCTGTGTTTCCAGCCTTGTAAAGCCTAAAATAACTGCACCTTTTTTATTTTCTTCAGTATATATTGTCAGCTGTGCAGTGTGGCTGCATTCAAAGTTTACTACAGAAAAAGCAGAGTATACATTGCTGTCATAAATGATGGATAAATGTCATTCAAAGAACACCACCTTTACACCGAGACACTCAGAAAATTCCAATAATATTCAGGGCTCAAAAGGAGCCGAAACAAAACTACTCAGCAGAAAGATCTGAACACTCATCATTTTTTAGCTCAAATAGATCAAAGAGTGCTCTGCCATGAACCCAAATAAAGGCATTTCCACCACATTAATGGTGGTCAGTGCTTTCTCTTCCTAAAAAACATCTCCACTTCTGCCACCTTACAGATATTTGTGTCTCATTGCCCAGCACCTTTCTGTCTCAAACCATAAAGAAGTGATCAGGGACAGAGAGAAGGGGACTGCAATTCCCAAGGAAAATGGCATTTAAACTTAGAGAAGTTCCATGATTTTCACCTTATTTTTGACTTCTCCCATTGCTCACTTTCTGTTCCTGTTCTACTTAAACAACCTCAGTTTCTCTAGATGTATATTCTCACAACTGCACAAAAAAATAGCTATTCTTTGTAAAAGCTCTCCAGAACTTTGTGGGGGAAAAACAAGGAAAACAACATCATAACAGACCCTGTTAGATACTGGACATTACCAGTTCCAGCTGTTCTATCAACCAAACACTTCCAAACAATTTAGCCCAGAGCAGCAAATCTCAATGAAAAGCCAATAAAAAAAAAAAAATAAATTAAAGAGAGGATGAGAAGAATCAGAGCCACTTCAGAACTTCTTTGAAGTCTTAGTCCTCCCCATCAGTCTGCTGCTCCCTGAGGTCACTGTGCTGTGCCTCAGCCCAAATGCCATCCCCTGACAGAGAATGAAAGAGCCCTGGGTGCAACTCTGCATTGTTGCCCGTCCGCACAGAGAGCGGAGCCCGTGATCCGCGAGCAGCCACCGGCCCAGCCAGCGAGTTCTGGCCCTGTGGTTGTTGGCAGCTGCTGGGCCAAAACATGGCTTGGAGTCATAACAGGACCTGGGTCCCCTCCCTGCAGCCCTGCCACCCTCGCTGGGAGCCAGCTGGGAGCCTTTCTTCTTGTTGTCTTTGTTGTCTGTGTTGCCTGATAGCAGAGGTCCTGCCAGCCTTCAATTAGAAACAAGAGCTGTGCCTTTGTGCTCTGTCTGCCCAGAGATAGGGCAGTAATTTATGTAGCCAGCATGCCAAGGACTTGCCAACAATGTCAAAAGCGAGTTCATAATAAATTACTCTTTTTGGGGCACTTCTTTCACTTGCCAGTGGAGGAAAAGCAAAGAAAAATGACAAAGAGCCCCGCTCATTTCCTTCAGACAACTGTGATTTATTACAGGCGAAACAAGGAGGATTCCAAAACCATTACTCCTATAAGGGAAGGTAACTCAATCTCCAGCAAAAATAAACAGCCATATTTAAATAAACCTTCTGAGAGGTGCTACTGCCCTTGTCCCTAGAAATTGGGGGAGCATTTCTTTGTCCTGATACTGTTCTGCTGTGTGAGACGCTGTCCCGCAGACCCAGGGATCTCCTCTGCTTTGGGTGGCCTGGTAAGGCATCAAAGGATAAAAGGCAGAGAACAAAGGGGAAAATAAAAGTATTATGAGCTGCAGCTGAAGTGCCTGACAGATGTTGGGTTGCTGCTTGTGGGAACTGCTTTCCAGCACTGGAGCAGAGGGTTCACCCTGCTCACTGCCCAGGCTCCACTCCTGGTAGGGAAGGGGTGGGGTGGGCAAGGTCTTTCCCCAGTACCCCCTCCCAGAGGCCACTGGTCAGTGGTTTCAGGACTTCCCCCAGCTCTCCCATGAGCAGTGAATTCAATAAATCACAGCAACACTCAGGTCACACACCCTACAAGGGTCCTCACAGGCTTTAGGGCTCTCAGCAGTACCAACAAACCCAAGGACAACCTTCCCATGGCTCAGAGGACAAGATCCAGCCCCTCTGCACTGCCCCTCTGCAGACCTTTTTCTCTCCCTTGTGAGAAAGGTGGGGAGGTTAAATATCACCTTCTTTCCTCCTCTTCTGCTTTGGCACTAGGAATGGCAAATCACTCAACACAACCAATAGAAGTGGGTTAACAAGGGTTTGGGAATAAACTCAGACCTTCAGGAGAAGTCAGGCCACGGGCACCCAGGCTGGCAAAGCTTCTGGAGAAATGGCCCCCACCTGCCCACTGGTGTTCAGGTCATGCTTTTCCCTCTTATCAGGCACGCAGAAGCCCAGCCTCTGATCCCGTGAAGTGTGGAGAGCCCCAGGAAATTGCCACGTTCCCTGTGCCCTTGAGCAACCCACAGTGATTTACTGCCTGGACTGAGTGTGATCCCCTGGCACACCCTCTGCCTCCTCTGCTGCTGGCCTTGCTCTTTGCTTGACTTCCTTATTCCTGAATCCTTCCTTCATTAGCAGGAGCTATTAGGAAAACTCGTTGCAGCAATGTCAATCCCATTCTCTCCACTGAGATAAGACATAATTAATGATACAAGGCAAATCAGGCATGCAGTTGCTTGGGTTTGTAGATCTCTTAGATGCTGTGAACACATCACTGAGACTCAGGGTACATTCTTCTTATTATTAAGATTATTGTGCTTTATGAAGTTCATCAGCAAGAGAAAAGTAATTAAACCAGCCTTTTTTACCACACTTTAAAAATAAGAGGATAAAGGAGTGGGGAGAAAAACAGCAAGATTTGTCTTTATGGATTTCTATGATGATGAAAAGGCTGGCAAGGATAATTTACTCATTAATTAATTGTGGTCTGAGCTGCTGTGGTCAGCTGAGAACAAGAGCTTGCCCGTAGCTTCAGGCAAATCAGGCAGGGTTAAATCCCAGAGGAGCCCAGGCTGCTGGGACATCCTAAGTGCAAAGCAGGCAGTGCTGCCAGGGCTCCTTTTCCAGCCTGTGGAGACAGCAAAACACCTCAGCCTGGCATGGGAAGGAGGGAGCTGCTGGCCAAGGGAAAATGCCAAGGAAGAAGCCTGCCTGCAGCCACAGCCTTGCAGGGAAGTGGTGCTGGCTCCCAGTCCCAGTGTTATCCATCCACAGCTGGATAAACGCCCTGAGGCAGAGTCCTGGGGGGAATCACAGCCCTCACCTACTCATGCAGTGCTGAAGGAGCCACCTCTGAGGTGTGAGACATCTCCCTCATCCCTGGGCCAAGAATTCCTCCTGTATCCCATGCCCTAGTGCCAGCCCTCGTCTCTGTCGATGGTCATGCTCTGGCTGAGCTCTCAGTCAGCTCCCCAGCCTGAGCCTGATGGCTGAAAATGCCTTGGGAACACCTTCCCTGATAGCCAGAGGGCTCTGGAGAAGACAGGCCAAATGGAGGAATGCCCATGGTCCAGGATGGGAATCAAGAGATGGACATTTGTGTCTCTGCCCCCACCTCCCCGAGGGCAGTGAAGGTCACTTTGCCCAGAAACAGCAGAAGAAGAGACACTGTGATGCCTCAGGATTCTCCTGGAAATGGAGGTGGATTTCCATGGGCTTTCTCACTGGGCAGCAAGCCAAAGAGAGGGAGATTAAGGGTCTATACTTAGACTGAGACTAAACCACAATCAAGCAACATTTTCCACTTGTGACCTCAGCCCTGAGTGCCTGAGCTCCCTGCTGGGGAGATCCAGCTCCTCAGCCCAAGCCCCTGTGAGGCAGGAGGTACCACCTGCAGCCCTCTGCAGAGCTCCTGAACCACACATCCTGACAAGGAACCTCTCAGGAAAGCTCCATTTCAAAAGAGTTTGCAGTGAAAATGAAACCCTTGAGCACAAGGTGTTCTTCAAGGTGCACTCCTATAAGTACTTGATGGTGTGATCTTTTTGTATCATTCCCAGATTGATTAGAAATGTACCTATTAAAAAAAAAGATCTTCAGAGTGGTCAGGAAAACCCCTCCTGAGTGATGTTCTCTGGATTTTCAGCTGCCTTGGTGTGAATTGTGTCATACATCCCAATACAGCTTCAAAAGAGACACTTCAAAGAGTCAGAAACCACCACCAAAAACTGACTAAGAGAGTATTAAGTCAACTCAAATACCTTTCAGAGACAGATACAACACTGAACTGCAGGGCTGCTTTTTTTTTTCCATGAGATAATTAGTTTCATTCCCCCCCCACCCAAAAAAAAATTGAATGCTTACACTTTTGATCCCTGTTCTTTCTGGCAGCTTTCACATTTCCATCATCTGGCACCACAGCAAGAATTAGGAGACTTCCTGATGTCCTCCTCCTCCCTGAAAAAGAACACATGGATGATATGAACAGTTTTGGTTGTAATATTTGGGCACACACCCAGTGGGGATCTCTCACCTGCTTTGGTGTCACTTCTTGTGCTCTGCCTGCTGCACTGACCTGATAAAAGGCAGTGCCAATGGAACAGATTTGTAGCAGGCAGGATTTAGCCTGGAAAGCAGGATCCTCTCCCCACAGCCATTCCCTGCTTCTGAGGCTGAGGAAACACGGCTTGGAGCTCCTAAAAGGAAGAAGAAAACACAAGAAAGAAACCACCAAATTTACCAAGTAACAGGTCATGATTTTGCCAGATTGGTTAAAACAAGGAGCACATCAGGTTATTGGGAAGGTTTGGTACCCCCTTAACATTTTTGGTTCAAAAAGTCCCTCTTAGCCTGGGCCTTTTTGGGCAAATCTCCACAGGAAAGGTGAACGGAAATCCACTGATAAAAGAGTGTACATTTGCAACACTGGGAGATACCAGCCAGCCATAAAAGAGCTGTAAATCAGCAGTTCATATCTGGTCACACCAGCAGCCACAATCAATTTCTGACACTCTCACGTGCCTGATACTTGACATCTTTTATGACTTTATCTGCAGATTTCCTCAGACCTGGAAGTGTTCAAGGTCAGGGTGGATGGGGGTTGGAGCACCCTGGGATAGTGGAAGGTGTCTCTGCCATGGCAGGGGTGGAACATGATGGTCCCTTCCAACCCAAACCATTCCATGATTCCATGATATTCCCATATCTGAACACAAAGGGTATTTCTCTATAACCTCAGGGTCTGAACAAACCTGTACGTCCCACCAGCCAGGTTTCACAGCATCATGATCAAAAAAGCCACCATGGGGAAGGCAGGGGGGTGGAATTTTTCTCTGTTCCAATAAATCCTTCCTACAAAGCAAACCCTTCACACAGGAATAAAGACTCACACAGGGTCTTCTCCCACATGGCCTCACCTCTGTATTCCCACCTCCTCCAGGCCACCCTTCAGGCCTGCTCCAAGATGGTCCATGGGTGGTACAACCTTCCCTTATGATCCTGGTTCTAAGTTTAAAACTTCCTTCTCCTCATCACTGCCACATTTTAAGTAAATTTAAGACCATGTGAATGGATATTTTTTAGCTGTTTAAGGACATTTACTGATGGAAATTTAGATTTCCCTGGTAGTTGAGCATGGGGTTTGAAGCTGTAAAATTTAATTAAACCACTCCAAGAGGGATAAAATAGGACTAATTGTTGTGCCCCAGCTAAAAGTAACTTGGCTGGCATCACCTGGGCAGCAAACAGGAACCCAGGGAGCTCCACTCATCTCCCACTCTTGGCTGGACACTGCTGCAAGGAAAGACAAACTGACCTGGCTGAGTCTGTGCCCTCTCCACATCAGGAAAAAGGACATTAAAGTCTCTCAGACCTGTCTGACCTTGAGGATGATCTTTCCTGTTTAATTTGACTGCCCTAAAACTTGGGAGTAGAACTTCAATTTCAAACTGGTAATTACTTGGCAAGTAAATAAACTACAGCAGTGCTGGACCCTGGAAAGTTAAACTACCATGTGAGCTTTTATAAAGTATTTTATTCATACTTGTTTTGTAGAGAAAGCCCCCTAATTTGAATTAAAACAGAAGAGTCAGCAGGAGGAGAAAGTGCAATCTCAGTGCAAGATATTTCTGTTGCTCTCAGTTGCTGCATTATGGACAAGAAGCCAAGAGGAAAATATTAAATAAACATTAGGAAATACTAAGGCTTTGGTGTTTCATGACAATCCTTTTCAGATGGATGGACATAAAATAATCCCACATCAGACTAGCTGTGTCTGACATGCCTCCCACCAGATATGGTTCAAGTGAGGCAGATAATGGAGGAGGTGGTGAAAGGGAGGAGAAATCATTTAGCCAAAACCCACTCCCAGTTCCTCCAGTCCATCCCAGTCAGCAGTGAGGTTGTTACACCCACACCTCTCCATTCAGTGCTGTTTGTCAGGATTTTCTTCTCATCCTGAAAGGTCTGACAGAAGCATCCTGCTCTAAGGCCTGTCCTCAAACACCTGTGGAACAAACTGGTTTTCCTGCAAGAACAGAGGCTGGAGTGGGCAGGGAGATGCTGGACTGGGCAGGGAGATGTTGGACTGGGCAGGGAGATGCTGGACTGGGCAGGGAGATGCTGGACTGGGCAGGCAGATGCTGGAGTGGGCAGAAAGATGCTGGGCTGGGCAGGGAGATGTTGGACTGGGCAGGGAGATGCTGGACTGGGCAGGGAGATGCTGCACATGGGACCTGCTGTGCTGAAGGTAAGACCCGAATTAGGAATTCCTGCTGCTCTCAGATGCCACCAGCAGAGACTGACACTGCCAGGGCTCCTCTTGTTGAGGGAACATCAGGCAGGAGAATTCCCACAGATCCCCATTTGGCCACAGTGCATGGAGAGGTTTTTACAGCCCCTGGAATGCCACTCCTGAAGTTATTCCACCTCTGGAAGGGAATGTTTTGACCAGCACTTGGAAGTGGCAGCATCAAGCTAAACCTGTCCAAAATTAGAAATGGACCTGGAGGAGCTAATTCAGAAAGGGGTGTGAATTCCAGTAAATAACAATGGGAGAGCAGTATTCCTGTGCCTCACAGCTGCAGGAGGAAAAAGCCAAGTTCAGTCTGTTCCAGGCCACCTCTTTGAAGAAATCCAGGAAACAAGCTACCCACAAAGTCAGGCAGGACACTCAGACACTGAATTCCATCCTGGAGAACAAACAATAAGGAGGAGGAATTTCTTGCCTTGCCTGTCCTGAAATCTGACCTGCTGTAAGCCAGCCCTGTTGAACAGCAAAGCCACAACCCCATCACACACAGAATGAAGGAAATCTGGAATTTTGTGATTTCTGTGTGCAGAGAGGTGTCCTCTTCTGACACTCCCAGCCACAGGACACACCACAATTGGTGTTCTCTACCACAGCCCTTCTAGGAGCAAAGCAAGACATTTCTCCAAGACTTCTGTCTTCCAGGAATGAAAACACAAGACCAGATTTACTCACAAGTTTCTTCCAGGGATGGCAAAGAGGAGGAGAGTTGGAAAGGAGGGAGCATTCCCAGTAGGTGAGGTCCCTTCTGGAAGGTCCACATAACCCCTGCCAGCATTACCATAGCTTGGATTGAATATTTCCTTTCAGCAATTAAATTTAAGGCTGAAATCTGAGCTCTTGGGACTCTTGAATGCCACAAGAAAAACTCAGCTCTAAACCTGCTCTTTATTTAATCACATGTGAAATCTGAAATATCTGGGCAATATGAAGGTTGAAGCTGGATGACCTTTAAGGTCCCTTACAACCCAAATCATTCTGTGATTCTATGGAATATAAACATTTGTACTTGCAACCAAAATCCTGCCTGTGCTCTGTAGGCAGCCTTTCCTCTTCCATTTCCATAAAAGTCTCCATGAAAACCTTCCCCTTCCATTGCCCTAACTGCCCTTGGAGCAGACCACCTCCAGTCCTTTATTCTGGAGTTTTCTTTGGGAGCTTAAGGAGCTGTTTGGAGCGTGGAGTGGCTCTTTTTGCTGTGCTATGGACAAAACCAGCCCCATCCTCAGCAATCTCCCACCCACTGCAGGACATCCTTGTTTCTCCACCCCCTCTGTGGGGTGGCAGGAGACAGGACCAGGAGAGGTGGGAGTGCAGGAAGAGCAGGGTGCCCTCCAGCTCTGCCCAAAAACGGGTGTTTATTGCCTTCCCAAGACAACAAAGCTGAGTCCAGCCCCTTCTGTGCCAGCACTGCTGAACCATTCTCATTTCCTGTGTGTGGAGGTGGAAATGTCATGCTTCAACCCTGATTTGCTTTTTCTTTTTTTCTCCTATTTTGTGGTTTTCACGAGTTAAAGCTGCCTGGGAGTTGTGTCCTCTGCAATGGGGAGAGGCAGCAGTGAAGGTGTTACTGGAGGGAGCCTTGTGACCGCCAGGATTTCCTCAGTCCTGGGGCTGGGGAATCACAGCAGAGGGTTAACAGTGCTCAGAGCAGCAGGCAGAGCCCCCTCAGAGCTCTCTGGGCTGTGCTAAAGTGGACTGGTGCTCCTTTGTGACCTGCCTGGGGTTTTATCACAGCACACAGGTCTGAGCTTTGTGCAGAGGATTCAAACCCAAGCAGCCTCTGCCTGTCTGTCTGTCTGCTGCATCCTTCTGGAGCCACCTCTGGCACTAAGGACTCTCTTCCAGTTACTTCCTGGCCTGACCAGCAATTTAATTCCCTTATTTAAAAAAAAAAAAACAACTGGCTTTAATTTCCCTTGGAGTAAGGGCTGATTAACCTGGCCCTCTGCTCTTGGGAAGGGCTCGAGGCCAGCAGGGACACCCAGCAGGAGGCACCAAGGAAGATCCACACAGAAACCAAGTGCCCAAAATGAGCTCCAAAACCTCAGTTATTCCCCTGGAACTCATGGGAACAGTTCAATAAATCTGAGAAATCCTGTGCAAAGGAGAGCTGGAAAGCAAAGGCCCTGAGCCAGGGTAAGAGCTTGCATTATAATGACATTAATATTTGTATTAATTACATCAGGAATTGTACTCAGGGAGATGATTGCTACTTCTTTTTGTATTAGATATGAAGTTGATCTGCTTTCAGTTACAAACATCTCTAAAATGACAAAACCTACAAGGGCACAATAAATATCCTATTTACAGATAATTTCCCTAGAGAATGATCCATATTTGTACCTTCAGAAAAGCAATTAAAGAGTATCTGGGCAGCCAAATATCATCTCACCTCTGGCCAGCACACCTTTCCTCCTGGTGAATCCCCTACAAATCCAATTTAGTGCTATGGAAACAAAGAATTGGCCCAAATCATTTCAGTCTTTCTTAACCCAGGCTGTGCTTAACAGAACAATTGTCGCAAAGATTTCAGGTACCCTAAAGCTGAGACAACTCACTGAGCTACTGAGATGGGAAAAGATCAGGTGAAAAAAGGTGAGTTTGGCAGTATGATTTCATTGAGATGCCAGTTAAATTTACAGTGGGGACAGCAAAAATAGGAAAAAACCTCCCAAGAACTCCTCAGTGCAGCCCCTGTTGCCCTGATAAAATGGGAAATTATCTGATGGAGCAGAAAAAGCTGAGACTGAGGTCCTCTCTTGCAAACTTGCAGCTAATTAGAGGAGCTACAGGGAGAGTAGACAGCTCTTCTTGACAGCAAACCCAGGAACTACTGAACTCCCAGCAGAAATTACTACACTTTCAAAGTCATCATGTAATTTAAAACAGCTGCTCAGATATGGAGTAGGGGAAAATTTTCCATAAGAAATAGATCAGGAACTTCCTTTCATCCCCTGCTTCTTAGAACTTTCCAGTGAAGGGAATTTCTTTTTTTTTTTCTTAATTTTAAAATATTGTATCCTCTCAAAAGCCAGAGTATTTTATCTAGAAGCTTGACTTTCTACAAATAATTATTACCAAAAAATAACAAGGGAAGAATTGTACCTAATTTCTGGCTCCTGTAGTTCCTCTCCTGGGGTGATTTTGCAGGGTGATTTACACATCCCTCAGCATCTTCTGCTAGAAATAAAATAAAACAAATAAATAATCTGCCTTTTGGGGTGTTTCTTTTTAAAACAAAACCAGAAATAACTCCACTTTACCCTCCACTTTTGCCAAAGCACTGGAGAAACACAAGGCTTCCTAGGAGCCCAGGTGAGGTGTTGAGGGCAGAAATAAATAGGAGGGTGTTTATTGCAGTGTAAATATCAATCAAAAAACAGCTCAGGGGGTGCCAAAGCCTCAGTGGTGATGGGCAGATCTCCTGGCAGCAGCTGAGGTAAAGAACCCAGCACATCACAGAGGTCACAGAGGACACTGGGGTGTTCCCTGGGGGATCCTGGAGCACTCTGAGGGACACCCAGGACACTCCAAAAGGTCTCAGAGCTGTGGATGCCCCCCCAGCACTCCTCCAGCTGGGCCCTCTGCCAGCACATAGCTGAAGTCTAACCAGTTAAACCACAAGGAATTTCTCTTGGTCCAGTCAGGAAGATTTAGATATTCCTTTTTTTAATTTTTGTTTCTTTCCTTTATGGCTGGAATTGCTCAATAAAAGCTTTGCAATGACGCAATGTCTATGAGAGAAAAGAAAAGATTATTCCTGTCCCTGGCAGGACTGAGGGACACTGAGCAGCCCCCACATTTGGGAGGGTCCCACATCTCTGTACATCCCTCCTGCTGCAGAGGGACCCAGGTAACTCCTGCACCTCAGGCTGGAATTGCAACCCAGCCCTCTCCAGGCCCAGCAGGTTTAGGGGTGTAGGGATGGAATACTTCCAGGAGCCAGAGATCAGTGGTACTAACTCTAAACTCACTTCTAATCAAAGCAGTTTTAAAACCAAAGTCTAATTTTTTTCAAGGAAATAAATTAGTCCTCAGGCAAGGGGAGAGGGCCCTGCTATGGCCCCATTTGGAAGCCAGGCTAGAGACACTGGCTGTTTGCTGAGGCACATCCTCTTCCCATCCTATCCTGTTTTCCCTAAAATAACTCAGCCAAGCCATAATTCATGGTTATTGACTAAGCTATAGAAAAATCTCATGGGAATTGAGGAGATAAATGGCCTTTGGTTTTCCATAAATAGGAGAGATGGAAACAGAGCCTTTATGTTGCCTCAGGCACTGCCAGGAGGGTTTGCAGCTTCTCTGCAAATCTGTAGGATTATACTGCTCTGTGCCTAAAAATATATTTACCCTGGGAACAACAGGCTGGGTGGAAATGACACTTTTTATACTGACAAACCACTGGAAAATGAAGTCCTTGATAGGCTTTTGAACCACACTGAAAAACAGAATTTAGGAAAACATGAAGGCACCGGAATTGACATTAATAATGGTGAAAATCTCTGGCTTTTTTGGCAAGTGCCTTCCCATGGTTGTGTCCACCCTCCTGCAGTTCCAGCCTGCCCCATTTGCTCCCTGTGGAGAGCTGGGGCTGAGTGGACACAAATTGGATGTGTCCCACCTCTTCCCTGGCCATTTTTGTTTCTCTGGGTCCTACCCAGCCTCTCCCAGCTGGGGATGCTGTCGGAGCAAGGTTAATTCTGCTCTGGAGCTGCTCAGGAGATGGGATTGCTGTTGCATGAGCAACCCTCTGTGCTTGTCTCCCCAGCCTCATCCTGCCTTCCAAATCCAGGATCACAGACCTAAGGGGTGATGATTTCCCTGGAATTGCAGCATAATTCTCTGGAGCAGAGTTTTGGGGTGTGATGAATGTTGGAGCAAGGTGCTCACCTGGTTTTGGTGCCCAGGGTGCGTCACAGCCCCAACCCAGCAGGTGAGCAGAGTTCAGGTGATATCTGCCACCCCTTCAGGCAGTGACACCACAGCAGCACCCTGAGAAACCCTCTGGTGTCAGGGCAAGGGAAAAAAGAGGAAGGAAATCCCATCCCTGCAGTCCAGAAGCAGAAGCAGAGAGCTCCAGGAGCAGGAGGAGTTGCAGTGTGTGGTTGTCAGCACTGATTCATGCAGGCAGCCTGGATGTGCATCAAACCCTCCCCTGGAAAAGCTGCCTTAGTCACTGTTTCCAGAAACCTACAGCTTGCAGCAGACACCACAATATATCTCTTTTCTCCTGCACTTACTCATGCAGTTGTTACTTACAGTCTTCATTGGCTGATTCAGAAAGTTCAAACGTGAAATTAATTAACCAGCTCAGTAATTCCTCTGCTCCTGGACAAAACCTGCATAGACAAAGCAAAGGCTTTGTCTGCTCTGACCTGGCTGAGGGATGAGGGGTCCATGGCTCCTTTATGACCCCAAGGAAAAGGGGTCAACCTCTCCCCAGGAGAGAGAGAAGAAAAACCTTGGCACGAGGGCAGGAAACACTTTGGGATTTCTTTTTCTGTCACATCCCTGTCTCTGAGAAGATTTCCCCTCTTCCCTGGGCAGTGTTTTGCATGCAGATTTCAGCTGTAATCCCTTTTTGAACGAGCTGCTGCTGCTGCCCTCCACCAGGGCTGCTCTTCCTGACACTGGGAGAGTTTATTTGTCATGGCTGAGGCAGAGGAGGCAATGGAATCACACAAAGAACCATTTCTAAGAAAGGCTTTTAAAGCTCTCCAAGATGCTTTTCCTCTAAGTATTCCTATGGATCATCTGCCAGACCACCAGCCATGAGGCACCACGGAGTGGAGCAGCTCTCTGTTATTTTATGTATTCCTCCAGTTGGAAAGGATCAAACCTCGCTGGAGCTGTGTGGAAAAGCAGGTTTGAAGTATTAGTGACCTGTTAAGAAAGGAACAGGACTGTCATCACATAATAATGGGCAAAATTATCTTTACATCTGTCACTCCTTTTCCTGGAGCACCACCGGAAGGAAATAAATATAAATTTATCTTAGCTGAACTAGATATAAACACCACCTTTGCCTCCATCACTGCTGGACTTCTGTGTTGGTTTTTCTGTCAGTGGAGCTAACAGAAAACTGTGAAAATGTAAAGATTTTCACAGATTCTAAAGTTTAGGATCATTGGGCTCTTGGACCCTGATAAAAACATGCACAGAGCTGCCACTGCCATGGCCAAACCCCAGCTCTGCAGGGAAGGAGACACTGCAGAGACCATTATTTTAGAAATACCTGCCTGTTTCCATAACTCTTGGCTTGCCCCCACTTGCACAAGTTTTGCAGACAAATTTGCCCGTTTTCTCTGCACACCTCAGAGGCTGCAGCCATAACAGCTCTTCAGGGCTCATTTTGGGTAACAAACAGTGACAGACTCACTGAGATCAGCAGGAAAAGAGGAGAATTATGGAGATCCCATCCCTGCCCAGTGCAGGCTGCTTGCCAGCTCAACACTGCATTTGCATTTTTAACTCACTCAGGTGCCTTGGAAAGACCTCTTGGGTGAGGGACAAACCACAGGAGTCTCAGCATTTTTTTTGGCATTTAGTTGGTTCTGGGCAGCTGGGGAGAGACAGCACTGCTTGCTGCAAAGGAATAATGCCAAGAAAACATCTGGAGGTGATGGACAGCTGAGTGGCAGAGGGCTGAGAGAAACTCCAGATTCTCCTGGTCCTTAAATCACCCTCTGCTTTAAAAATGCAAAATATTAACCCCCAAATTTCTCTAAATGTGAATTTGCATGGAGCAGACATCACCTCTCTGCTGCCCTTGTCCTTGGTGCTCTAACCCAGATAAAGTCAAGGGTCTCAAAGAGAAACTCAAAAAAATTCACAGCTTTAACTAGATTAGGGGAAAAAAAACCCAAGAAAATTAACAATGTACAAACAAATACAAACCCTTCCTGGGGAGAACCCAACTGGGAAGATTTGTTAATGGTGTGAAGGGAGGATTTGAAGGAAAGGAGAATATACAAGGTAGCACAGCTGGGAAATGAACTGAAAACATTTCTTCCTGCTGTGGAAAAGGATGTTGGACCTTTGCTGGAAAACAGAAATCGAAACAACGAAACTTTTGTTTTCCAGCTGTGTCAAAGGAACTTTCCCAGGTTTTGACAGCGTTCTGAGGGAAAGGTTTTGGCAAATCCCATGTGAAGAGAGGTGAGAGGACAAAGGAGAGCAGAGATCCAGCAAAGCCATTGCTGGGGGCAGCAGTGAGGAGCTACAGAGGACACCCAGAGGAGTGAGCTCAGTAATATTTGTGACTCACAGTCTGGGGGGGTTTCTTTCCCAATTTTTTTTTCCTTTGGAGTTTAAAAATCATCTTGGTTCATGTCTTTTTGAATTTTAATATGTGAGCTGTCCCCACAGCAGCTTTTCCAGCCACTCCACAACCTGCAGAGTAAATAAACCCTTCACATATGCAAAGATGCAACATCCCACAGGAAAACAAAAAGCAGAAAGATCAAGCTCACAGTTCTTTGTGACATGGAGGGAAAAAAAGGTCTAAAATCCAACTCTGGGGAGTCTGGCTGGGCTTTTCTTTGCTGCTAAAGCTCCATCAGCAAAGTTCCACAGGAGACAGCTCCTAATTATGGTGATCATCGGGATCAAAGCAGTGAGAGGGTGCCCAGGCAGTGTCTGGGCTGCTAAAAGGAACAATGTGGAAAGGCCAGGCTTAAAGAAATAAAAAAGAGAAGACAGAGCTTTTCTGGGAGTAGAGGGAGGTGTGAGATAAACCAGTGCTGCCTAAAGAAAACCCACAAGCTGCTTTTCAGGTCGTAAAGAGAAATATGCTGCACACGAGGGATTTGCTCTTAGCTTTTCCTCAGGAATGGGCAGGCAGCAGCCTGAAAGGAGTCACTGTCGTTTTTACAGAGAGAAAACACTGTACCAAGATGTTCTGTGCTTGAGCAGAGGCTCTGCCCTGTGCCTTTGAGCCCTCCATCCCCTGAGCCAAAGGTGTGGGACTGGAAAAGCAGCCGAGGAGCAGCACTCGCCTCCCTGCCTGCCCCAGCAGGAGCTGCTGGAACGGGCTCTGCTCCTCTCAGACTCTGTAAACCTCTGCTCCCTGGAAAGCAGCTGTGGGAGCAGGGAACATCACCCCCCTGCTCCCTGGAAAGAAGCTGTTGGTGCCCACAGGCTCCTGTGGGAGCAGGGAACATCCCCTCCCTGGGCCAGGGATGCAGGCTCCAGGTGTGCTGAGCATTTGGGGCATTTGGGGCACCTGCCAGCCCGGTCACAGTGCCCCTGCTCTGCTGCTGCCCCCCAGTTTGGGAGACAAGAACAGCTCCCAGGATAAATCAGGGGGGTTTTGTGCCTGGAATGATTTCTGCCCCACTGATGAGGCAAAATTTGGATGGAACCCAGCGGTGTTCCCTCCAGGCAGCATCTTCTGCACAGGTCTCAGCAGTGTCCCTGTCCCTGCCCTGCCAGAGGGACAGGGGGTGGCTCACTCTGCTCCCAGGCTGTGACCCACCCCTGCCCAGACCATCCCTGCACCCTCCCTTCCTCCTCTGATTCAGCCTCTCCTTCCCTGTGCTGTGGGCACAGCTCTCAGCCTTGCAACACCTCTCTCAGATGATTATTGCCCTTCAGGGATTAATGGCCTGAATTTCCATATTCCAGGGCAAGCTGGCAAAAAAAGCCACATCCTGTGTGAGTCAGGTACAGTGGCCTTGTGGTTCCATCATGCTGTGATGTGACATCCTGGGCAGATTCCTCCTGCCCCATGGCCATGAATATGTCCTGTCCTAGCAGCCTTAGTCAGACTTTCAAGCTCTTGAGGGTTTTGGAAATAAATACAAATGTGCTGGTGTTTATTCAGAAATAAATGTCAATAAACACAGTGTTTTGCTTATCATTGCTGGCTCTGACAGGTCTAAGGTTTTGGGGTGGTGATGGGACCCATCAGAGCAAAGCATCAGCCAGGACACTTGGGCAAAATCTGTGCTTGTCTCCAAGCCACAGCATTTATTCCAAGCCCAGTGCAAGGGTATTTTTCTTTCCAACAGCTCATGATTTGTGCTGAGTTGTTGTTGGCTACTCTGCATTCGTAGATATTTTCACATCTGTAAGCCTGTAAAAGGTGACATTGATCTCATTTGGTTCCTGGGGGTGAGATTATTTTGAAAAAGGCACCTTGTAGGTGTAGGATGGGCTTCACCTTTCCCTTTAATCACATCAAAACTCAGGTGGTCAAAACAAAAATAGATACAACAAAAAAAAGAAAGACCCAATTTTGATTTTGGCATTTCTGGGGATGCCAGCCCATATTTGTAAAGTCAAGGCTCTTTGGGCCATTTTCACCAAATGATGACCAAAAGCAGCTCAAAAATAGAGAGCAAATGGACTCTGACTGCAAAATGGCTTAATTTTAACCAGCAGGAGTTTCAGGGGGATTAAAAAACAAAAAAGGAGAAAGAACTTGTTGACATGAAGCATTTAGAATCACTCATCCAGCATTGTGTAAGGGCTGTAAATCTGCCTGGAAATGAGGCATGAAATGCATCATAAAAAGTTTATCATCAAAACTACAAGATCAGATTAAAATTTATGGTAGGTAACTTGGGGAGAGCCTCACATGTCTGAACTTTAAATCAAATGCTCCTCAGCTGATTATTCCTGCAGGCTTTTGCACAGAACTCCTTTCTCTTATTTCCCTCTCCTCTCACCAGCTCTCAGCAGTAAAAAACCCACTCTATTTTCTGTAAATTCAGCAGTGAAAAATCTGAAACCTGAAAGCCAACACAAAACCTGCCCCAGCAAGTGAGTTACAGCTGAGGCATCACTGCTTTAAACTCTGGGGGAAAACAGAGCTCAGTAATGAAACAGAGAACTCATCCTCTCCTGTGCAAGGGTTTTTTACTCAGCTGATGCAGCTCCTCACTCTCCTTATTACTTTAAGATGTTCTTCTGACCTGCCTAACCCCACTGTAATTATCTTGTTGGTGTTAGTTTCTCTTTCTTCCTCTCCCAAAAGCATATTATTGTCTTTCTGTGACCAGATGAAAACCAGATGGGGAGGATAAAGGGCACAGATGAAGGTTTGGGTGTCTACCTGATTTTTGCTGTGCCTGGTGAGTACAGGCAAGCATGATCAATATTAAATCATTAAATTACTCTGTAAAGCCTAATAAAAAGAATTCTTTTGGTTCTTGCTGTGCCAAGGCAGTGGGAGTCGTGGTCCTTCTGAATTACATGGAGCCAGAGGTTTATCTCAGCTACATTTCTGTGCACTACAAAGCAGCCAACAAACTGCCCAGCACAAATCTACAGGAGGTCTCTTAATCTCTAATCATTCATCCACAAAAGGCTTCAGAGAGTAATGGGGGAAAGATTCTCTTACCCACTGAAGGAACACAAAACAAGAGCACTTTCTAAAGCAAACCAAGGCTCATCCTTTTCCTGAGATCTCCCCCAGCTCCTTGATATTTCTGATAATTCTTGAAGAGGAAGCAGTGAAGCACAGTCCTTACACCTGGAGTAATTAGTGCCATGTATTTATATTATGAAACTGCTCCCTCTTCATTCTAGCTGCAGTCTGGGGTGCTCTGAGCCTTCTCCCTGCTGTCTGGAGCCCTGGGCCCCAGCCTTGTGCAATCCCCCAGCACAGCTGCAGCTCTGCCAATTGTAGTGGAAAAGTTTGAGCAAGGGAAGAGAAAAAAAAAAAAAAAAACAGTTCCTTGGCTGGACACCAAACACAGTCTTCAAAATTAATGTCAGGGCTTTGCTAAGGCTCAGCCTTCATGGCCAGCAAGAGCTGAGACTGGCAGCAGGATGCTGACACCTTCCTCCATCCTGCTGGGGCTCTCCAGGGTTCCTCTGCAGGGGAACCCTGTGTTTGCCTCTGTTCCCAGCAGCCTGAGGGAAGGCTGGGCTGGCTCTGAGCACTTCCTCGCCCTGACAGCTGATTTGGAGCTTGCAGCCTGCTGCTGTCCCAGCCAGCAGTTTGTACCATCACCTCCCAAGCACACAGGGACCTTTCTCTCCCCTCACTGCCAAAGGCAGGCTCTGAGGCCAGAGAGCAGCACAGACAACAGAAAAACTGTGAGTAAGCTCATCCTGGGGCCAAAACCAAACAGCCATGTTTGTGTTTAGGCAGCCCAAAAGCTGCTCAGGCCTGCTGAGAACATGTGACACATGAAATAAATTTTGCTGAGTATCTGCAGACTGAGCCAGGCAGAGCTGCCACTGGGCAGCCCAGGTGACATTTAGTGTCACTGGGAGGTAGAATAAAGCAGAGCAGAAATTTGGAATTCATGGGAGGGCTTTTTTGTGACCCTTGAGTAAGTTGTGTGACCCAAAAACTCACCAGCTGGTGCCTGAGGTCTGTCCTAGGTAGGGGGAAGAGCACCAGAAGTTGCTCCTGCATCCCCTGCTCAGCTGCACTGATGGGACTTCTCAGGCTGGAATCAGAGGCAAACACTTCCCAGCCTTCATCCAGCTCTGGCTACACCCAGGAGAAAGCAAAGGAGTTTCCTGGTGACTCTGATTCCCATAGTGGTGGGAAAACCTGGGTGGAGAAGAGACGAAGGCATCCCTGGTCCCTCAGCTGGTACAGAAGGTGATGCTCAGCCAGGCCTTAGAAAGAGTGATCCCCAGAGAGACAGGAGCTCTGCTGGCAGGGCCCAGGGAATCCTGGAATAAAGTGAGGTGAGACCTGGAGGAAAAGGGCAGGAACACAGACAGAAGGCACAAACAACAGCCACCAAATATCCAGATATAAGGTCCAGGATCTCCTTTGCAGCCTCCCTGCACTGTCCCCTGCTGCCTGCAGGTCACAGCCCATCACTCACCCCCAGGGTGGGTTTCTGCCCCTTGGGGACACAGGGCTTTGGCATTTGGACCATCAGGGCAACAAATCCTGATCTCTGTGGCTCAGCTCCTGATTCCAGCACAGCATGTCCTGCACCTCAGTCCAAGTCTCCTCTGCTACATTTTATCACTGAAGTCTTGGCTGCATCTTCTTCTTTTTTCTTTTTTTTTTTTTTTTTTTTTTTTTTGTTCTTTTTGTACTTTTGCCTATTTCTTTTCCATTTTTTTTCCCAGCAATCTTTTCTCCATCAATCTGCTGGCATGAAGAAGCAGCTGGGATGGAGCTGAGATTGATGTGAGCTGAGTGCTCAGATTGTTGTTCAGGGTGGAAACTCTTCCCCAGCAGAGCCTGACAGGTGATTTTTAACCAGTCTCTCTATCTCCCCTCCAGGAACCTTTGCATGCAGACCTTGCAGATGTGCTCAGCACCAGGAGATGGAGATGCAGCAGCTACAGAAGAGTTTTGGCTCAGGCCCTTTGCCAAACCCAGTGCCTCAGTTTCCCTACCAGATCCCTGAATGCTCCCCAAGCTGGATTTTGTGGATTCAGGGCTGCCCACCACTTCTGCAGAAGTTTGATCTGCACTGGAGAGGCCCAGCTAAGAGGTGGGAGCTGTCTCAGCACTTTACACACAGATTTTGAAAAGCTTGAGATCCAAAATAATTTTGGGGTGCCCCCATGAGAGGAAAATCTTTTCAGTCCAGCCCTTCCTCACCCTTCACAGTCCTATAAATCCAACAGCTGGGCCACAGGGAACATCCCAGAGCCCTTCATCTGCAGCAAGGAAGAAAATCCCCTGGAGAAAAAGAGGAGCAGGAAGTTCCCACTGGCACCACTTCTCATGACCTCTCCAGGTATTTTGGGCCCTCTCTCACACAGGAGTAGCCCCAGGTTCTGGGAACAAATCAATTGTCCTTTGCTGTTTTGATTTTGGGGCTTTATTCCTTTGCAAAGGTTCTTTCTTGACTTTAAAACAAAAGCATGAAAGAAGGGAAAATAACAGATCCCCAGGGAAAAAGCCCTACTTAGGACATAAAAGTTGTTAGATTGTCAAAATTAATTGCTTTTTAAACCATTCATTTGGGGGCTGGTGATGCTCTTCTTACCCTTAAAGGTGGAAATGTGAGGCTCAGAAAATTCAGAGCAGGGGATTAATTACCTCAGCTCCCTTCTCCCACTGGGGCACTGCAGAGCTTGGCCACATTTTTCCTCCTTCTTTGTCAACCCAGAGCTCCTGAGGTCACTTCAGCAGGTCTGAATCAGGTTGGGGAGCAGGACATTTGCACAGGAAAAGCCCTCCCTGCACAGGTAACAGAAGAGAAAAAATTAAGTAAATGTTTAAAGCAAGAAATATTTAAGTAAACTTTTAAGTAATGTTTGCTGGGTGTGAAAGAGGCTGCAAAGACCTGTCCCAAGGTGTCACTTGTCTGCCTCACTCTGTCCCACCACACATGGATCCTCCTGAATGCTCCAGAGCTGGAGGGATCCCAGTTTGGGCTGAGGAATTCCTTGGGAGAGCTCACTTTGAGGGAAAGCCCCAGGTTTGTGATTCCCTTTGCAGGAAATAAAAGGCATCAAGGCTGACTCTGGCCCTAGCCTGGCTCTTTGCCTGTGGAAAACATAACACCAAGTAATGCTCCTCGTGCCAGTGGAGAGCCCAAAAACTATTTTAATTACTGTTTATGGTAACTGAATACCAAGAGAGAATTCAATGGGGCATTTTTGGGTTCTTAACTCACAGTCAATACATTCCTGCTCCATATCTGGTGCTGTAGCCAGGATTGCTCTGGTTTGGAGACACTTAAACCAGTTTTCATGGCACATTTGTACAGACCTAAGCAAATCCTCCCTGAGATGCTCCCAAACATTTTTGGTTGGTTTGGATGGCTGGTGGGACCAGCAGCACCTTGCAACTCTGAGCCCACAAAAAGCCACCACGAGGTTCTGACTACCAGGTGAAAATCAGCAGAAAAATCACTTTGGAAGGACCACAGGAAACAAGACAGCTTTACAAAAGTGAGGATTTCTACGAAAATCTGCTGGTGCTGGTGAAAAGGAGCTGTGAGGGAGAGTGTCCCCTGCAATGGATTGTCAAAACCTGCACAGACAGGCTGTGATTGACAGGTCAGTGATTGACAGGTCAGTGATTGACAGGTCAGTGATTGATTGACAGCAGCAAAAAGAGGACTCAGCTTTACCCTTCCCTCTTTCCCTTCCCCTGCACTCACAAATTCAGGTTTTAATGCTGCCATGCCCCTCATTTCAGTTAATCAGAGCCAGCCAGGTGTCCACCTGCTCCCCTCAGACCAAAGTGAAAACCCATTAAACCCAAACCACAGGACACACTCCACTCTCCAGAAACGAACCAAAATCCTAGGAAATACCTCCATACCCCTGTCCCAGGGAATGCTGACTCTCAGTTCTGACCCTTTCTCCAGCAGCTGGGGAAGGATGCTCCATTCAGGCCTGGACTCCTTCCACCCTGTGGATTCAGGAACAGAGTCAGGACACCTGTACCTCAAAGCCAAGCCAGCCAAGTCTGCTCAGATGTGCTGCCTGAGGATATTATTCTTTTCACATCAGAAGGAACTATTCAGCCCTGGCTACACTGGAAAGACAATACTGTATTTCTTACAAGAACTGGGATATTAATTCCTGGCACAACACAGAGTCAGGACATTTTTTTGCTCTCCTGAAACTCCCTCACTCTGAGTTTGCAGTTGGTGCATTAATCTTTATTCCCCCACCAAAAAACACAAACTCAACTCCTGCTGCCTTGCCAGTACTGTCTGTCTGCACAGCCCCAGCCTGGAGTTGCAGTGCTGAAGGAATGTGCTGCAATGCTGTGCCTTGACAAGCCTGAATTTGGATTATTCTGGCCTCTCCAGGCCTTTAAAAATGGACAGGCTTTGCTACCTACCCCTCTTTCCCAACAGAGGCAGCTCTGCAGCAGGCAGGAGGCCACAGCCCCCTCAGATGTGCTGCAGGATGAGGGTGGGTGCTGTCCCTCAGCTCTTGGGGTGCTCTCAGTGCTCTCTGCAGCATCATGGATCAGTCTGGGATTTGGCACAGGTAAAATAATCTGAATATTTTTGCAGCCACCCTTCTGGGAGCCACCCCAGGCTGCCTGGGCACTGCAGTGCTGATGATGGCTGTGGTGTGAAAATTAAAGAGGGGACACAGCAGTGACAGCTCTGGGCACCTGTGGTGGAGGAGCTTTGGCCACAGCCCTCCACCAGTGGGACCAGGGGCTGATCCTGCCAGAGCAGTGGATTTTACTGCTGCAATATCAGTGCAGTGTAAATAACCAGGCAAAGAGAAAACAGCTCAATTTATAACAACCCAAAGTGACACTCTCAATCTCGACCTGACTCCAAATAAATCCCCATCACTCAGATGCACCCTCTCCACCTCAGGCTTTTTCTAACAAGCAGGAGTGCAAACTCAAATAAATCTGGCCCATTCCAAGCTCACAGAGCACAGAATTCCAGCCCAGGGGCTGGACCACCCAGGCCAGGAGGCAAAAATCACCTCAGGTAGATCTGAACGCCTACAGGCACTGAGCAAACAGCTCTGCAAGCACAGGAGATGGAGCCATCTATCATCAGCAGGGGCCAGAAAGAAGTGAAGTGACCTGTGAAGCCAAGCAGTGGTGTGGCTTCAGCAGAAATCTGAGGATATTCCCATTCCAGGAGCCCACACAATGCTGTGTCTGGCCGGACGTGCCTTGCAGGGGTTGAACTCCAGCTCTGTCTGGGCAGGGCGTCAAACTCCACAAATCTGCTCCAAGCCTCACACCTGATGGCACTTTGAGCCAGACCAGGAAACCTTCTGGAGTTTATGCTCCACTCCTTCATCCACCTCCATCTGCCAGCTTCCCTCAGAGCGAGCTGGGGAGGTGGAAGAAAAGGAATCCTGGGAAAAATCAGGTTTTGGGCAATCTTAGACTGATAAGGAAGTGTGAGACCATGTGGCTGACAAGACCCTGCAAGCCCCAACTGGAAGAAGCCAAGAGTCACAGGGCTCTAATGAGGCTGTGGTGGGACCAGCTCTGGCTGAAACAGGGCTAACTTCTAAATTCATGGAATCATGGAATGGTTTGGGCTGGAAGGAGATCATCTGAGTCCACCCCCCTTCCATGGGCAGGGACACCTTCCACTGGAAGGAATTACATCAGGTTATTCATGACCTCATCCAGCCAAGTTTGAAAATCTCCAAAAAAGGGGATTTCACAGGCTCCCTAAGGCTTTGTTCCAGCATTTGAGCACAGTTGAGTGGCTCCTCTCAGTGCTGGCTCCTGCATGGTCACAGCATCATCACTTCCTGCAGATTCTTCTTCCCACCAGGCTGTTACATTTCATAGAGGCATCAGCACTGGGCACTATTCCTAGGGGGACAGAATTAACTGAAATTCAAAATGAAGACTCCACTGATGGACTCAAAATATTCAGAAGTCAGGAACAGGTTGGTTTTTTCATGGTGACTCAAGCTCCAGTGTCATTAAAGTGTCAGGGTTGCTGCCATCTCAAAATAAAGCAGAAAGCCTGAAAATCACAACTGTAACTGCATTAAACCTGGAAAGTCAAAAAGAAAGGAGCAACACACAATTCCCCTGGTGTCCCATTGACCTGAGAAATACAAGAGAAAAACTGAAATCACAGTTCAGGGGAAAAAAAAAATTATTAAATAAAATCAGCACCTAAATTGCTCCTGAGGAACCTGCTCTTGTAGACCCTGCTTTGAGCAGAGATCTCCTCCAACCTCAAATATTCTGGGTGAATTTGGTGGGACTTTGAATGATTTTTCACATTGTTTTGAATTTAAGTGTACTGAAATGTGCATTGATGTGCATTCCTGAAACACAGCATTAGTGGGGAACTTGTTGATAAAGCCATGGAGTAAAACTGAGAAATTTTTCAATCACATTTGATGCAACTCCAAGCCTGGTCTGGAAATTAATTTATTTTCTCATGGATTTCTCAGCATGAGCTCCTTAAGTCCTCTGCTTACCAGTGGGGCTGTAATGCTCATACTTGTTTTCTCCCTATCAAAACCACACACCTTCTTTATTTAATTTATTGCACCAATTCCTGAAATTGTGCAACTCCTGTGGGTTCTTTCTAAAGCCTTCAGGCAGATGGCATCCAACAGGGGAAAAAAAATAAAGGAAAAACACCCTTCTCACAGAGGAAGAACCTGAAGTTTTATACACCTGGCTTCCAATTTTTGGCAACAGCAAAGCCCAAATTTGCATATTTTAATGTGCATCATTGTGATGGAAATTTTGAATGAGCATCCTTGGTGTCCCAGCACTGAGTTTCCAGAGGAAAATATTGTTGTATCCTCAGCAAAAGAAGGCCTCTAAGGTGGATAAAATCTTCAAACAAGACACTGAGTGCTGGGAAGGGATGGAGGCTGAGGGAGAGGGAATGTGGAGAAGGATTTAAAAAGTGAGAGGGAAGCAGAGGGGAGGAAAGTTGGGTGGTATGGGTGTAAATCCACACTCAGTGGGTGTTTCTGCACAGAGGATGTCACCTGTCCCACCTTCTGCTCAACGTGTCACATCCATCCCACATTTTGGTCAATTTGGACAAAAAATGCCACAATCCAAACCCTTCTGCAGCTCAGCTCCTGTTGAGGACAGAGTGCTTAGAGAAGAGGCAGGAGGAGATGGCTCCCAGGGTCTCCTCAGTCTTCTGAAAGCTGTCCCAAGGACCACGAGGCACCAGGCAGTCCCTGAGGACAATCCAGTCCTAGAGCTGGGACAGAGAACTGGGGATGAAGCTGGTAGTGGAACAGACAGGCTCATCCTGGGGACAAAAGCCAGAATATTCTGATTTATGGCAAGAGGAGGAGGGGTTTATTTTTATTATCCAAGCCAACCTGAATCACTGTGGAAGAAAGAGCTCAAAAATGAAGACCAGGCCCTTGTCCTTTCTCAGTTTAATTGCAGCCACTCCAAGAGGATTTTGTTTGAACAAGGATGCCTGATGTTATGTCTACACTGAAAAGAAAAAAAAATGTTTCCATTTCAGTTTGGTCAAGCCCCATGAGCTAACCTGGGCTAAAATAGAGGTGAAACAAGTCCAGGAAGAGGAGAGGGATGGACTGGGTCAGATCAAAGGTCCTCATGGGCTCAGGGAGGAACACCCAAGCTGTGACTAAATCCCACACCATACCCAGCCCTCAGGAACCCACAGCTTTTGGAAGGTTTGAAGTCACAGGTCCCAACCTGGACATGTTTCTGAGCCCTTCATACAACAGCTGAGCCTCCACAACATCCCACAGAAATGAGCTCCTGCTTGGAGAATGGGCTGTGGGACAAACTGCTGCTCCTCAGCTCTTTTAAACCTGCTGTGTGGGAGCCCAGACCCTTCAGGTCACAGGAACAGCCCAGAGGTGATTTGGGTTTAGGGTGAGGTTGAATTAAAATTGCAGTATTGAGTGAGAGCCCATGTTGGTTTTCCTCCTTTCTCTTTATCCTTATTTTCATTGGGGATAATTAATATGAGCTGGTTAACTGGCACTAAAAATGGATTTTCCTCTTTCTGCCTTACATTAAAACAGAATCAGGAGGTAGATAAGAACCAAGCCAAGGATCCAAACACACTCCAGGCTAAAGGAAAGCCCAAGCTCCAATCTAAATTTTGTGCTTGAAATCCAGGGAAACAAATATTTCAGTTTGGTGAGAAGACTTTCTCAGTCTACAGAATGTTATTCTACCCCATTTTTATTTTATCTGAGCTTACCTGATTGCAACAAAGATGAATGATTGTTTTTCCCAAGGCTCCTGTCCCAGTAGTGTACAACTCTTCATTTTTCTTTCTTTTTCCTAAAGATTTTTGGCAAATAATTTCCATCTCTGGCTTCTTACACCCTATTTGGTATAGGAAGGCTCAGGACAGGCCTGGCTGCACAAAGGGGTCACCCTCCAGGCTACTGATTAGGAAATAGTAGGGTTTGTCAACATCTGGCCCTGGCAAACATTAAAAATATAAATACAGATGGTTTTATTTAAAAGGTAAAAAGTCCAAACTCAACTCAAGGATGAAGCTTGTTTTCTTTCCAATCTCTTTTTTTTTTTCCCTTGGATGTTTGGTACTTTGTGTTCCATTGCTATGACTTGTAATCACATTTATATAATAAAACATAATTAAGAAATGGAAGTATAAATTGGGAGTTCTTTCATTTTGTGACTTATTCAAGAAATTTTTAGCCCAAATTTGAGCAGAATTCATATATTTCAAGTATTTCTGAGCGATTATTCCGATGACAAGAGGGAACACAAGCCTCAGTGAAGTAGAATAAAGAGAACAACTTCTCTATCTGCTGCTTCTGTGGACCAGAAAATTAATTCCCTTCCTCCAGAGTTTGAAGTGCTGCAGCTGAACCTCTCTTTGCATGAGCTCTGATCCTGTTCAATTCTACAGCACCCCAAGTGCAGATCCCATCCTGACAGCTCTTGCCCAGGCAGAGATTTCTATGCTAGAAAACAAAAATCAAAGCCTCTACAGCCCATCTCCATAATTTTTCTCTGCATAAAATTCACAGACTGGCAACAGAGTGCTGAGGTAGCAAACTGCACAGTGAATTCTGCATAACAAGAGCAAACTCTCCACCAAACCCCTCCAATTCAGGCCAAGAGAATCCATGTGGATAACCCAAAAATCCCTCTGATCAGGCACCTGAACCTCAAAAAATCACCAACTTGTGTCTCAGACCTGACACTTTCAGTGACCCTTGGGGGCTGCTACTTGAAAAATACCATCTCATGCACCCTGTGTGGCCCAGGGCTGATAAAGAACCCAATAAATCCACACCTTGTGGTTGTTCTGCTGAGGTTTCTCCTCTCAACAAAAGCAAAGGGGTTCCCTGGCTCTGTGGAGCACAGGGGGGTGACAGCCCTGTGCTGAGTACAGCAAAATCAGGTTAGGGGTTTGTTGGGAAAAGGGAGAAGCACAAAATCAGCCAAAGGGCTGGGCTGAGGATGCTGCTTTTATCAAGTGAGGTGAAAAAATGGAATTCCTGAGCTAGATAATTCTCATAGCAGGGCAGCAGAGAAACAGAGTTCTGGAGATTTGTATCCTGGGAATCTGAGTGGGACTCTGCATGGTGATCAGAGCAGTACCAGGGGTGTGTGGAGCAGACAAAACCCCTCTCACATCAGTGTGGAACTAATTAAAATATCCTGCTCTGCTTTAGGAGTTCAGTCAGGCCTTTGGGCAGACCCATGCTCAGGACTTGTGTAGAGGAGCAAGGAGAGAACTCACAGAAGGCTGAGCTTGTCTTGCAGTAGGAAGGGTTTAAATTCCAGGATTAAATTCCAAATCTTCTTGGAAAACTGCTGAAATGCAAAAATCATCAGACTGCAGAAAGAAGAGCAAAGGGAAAAGGGAAACCAAGTGTGAGTGAGGGGCTGGGAGCAGAGGCTGCAGAGGGTGTGAAAGTGGGAAAGGTGCTGGGAACAAACTCACAGGGAGGCAGAAGAGAACAGATGGGAAAAAAAGAAAAAGAAAAAACCAAACCAATTCTGGAAAACACAGTGCATGAAGAAGAATTTTTTGTCTAACTTAGAAAAGCAGCAACAGGAGACGGGAAATGTGTGTTCACAACTGAACACATAAAGATCATTATCAAGGCAAAGGCAGCCAGCAGCTCTCCAGGAATGCTCCAAGGAGCACATGAGGCCTTTGGCTTTATTTGCAACAAATACCTTGAACATGTCTTCAGATTTAAGCACTCTATGATCTTGTTATTTGTTAGGATTTCTTTTTCCCTTCTTGGCGTGAAACAACCTGAAGGCAGCAGAAAATATAGATGTTAAATTAAATATATACACAAGTATATATTAACAACATTGCTTATTCATGGAAACCTAGGGAAAATGCCAATTTGGCACACAAACTTGGTTGATTTTGCCACAAGGACTCTGTTTTCAGTGCAGTTTTTGCACTAAGCTGATAAAAACAATGACACCTGAACCCCTGGGACCAGCAGGAGCAGGGAGTCAGACATTTGAGTTTCCTGCCATCAACATGCAAGGCTGCTGTTATGCAGAACACCAGGTCCAAACGCAGCCCTAAACTGCACTGCACAATCAGATTTTTTTAAAAGTATGGGCTTAATTTGCCTGAGGATTTAAGACCTTTAAAAGGAAAGGGGGAGGACAGGGCACCATTTCCTTCAACAGTTGCCCACTGTCTTGTCCTTCACCTGCTGCCCTGCAGCACATCCTGCTGCTGCCCTTGAGGAGCACAGTGGCCTCAGGGTGACATTTGCACCCTCAGTAAATGCATGGCAGCAAAATAAATCACTGAGGCACGAGCTGAAATCCCCCCAAACCTCCACCTCAACAGCCTCCAATGGATCCTTCATGCAAGACACAAATCTCACCCAAAAACACCCCTTTTTTTTTCCTCCAGCTCTTCTTGAGCTTCGTGGAAGTGAAATTCCTGCAGTGCCAGGAAAACCTGGGGGGACATTCCAAGCTCTGCTGTCCTAAATAGGATGCAAATAATCAAGATTTTACTCTGTGATGTACAATAATGCTGGGCAGTGTTTCCTGCAGCAATCCATCCCACAGTCCAGTTCTAGCTGCCGCTAGAAAGTGACACTGGAGCTTTAGGAGGTTGTAGGAAATATTCCTGAAGCTTTTATACTCCACCTGCAGCTGCAGCACAGAAGGCAAAACAGGATGTTGGCTGCACTGGTGGAGAAATGTCCTCTAATTGAAAAAAATTGGTTATTATTTCATGAGGAAATGATAAAATCTAGTGCAGAGCATGGTTTGGTCAAGAAATTATATGGGAAATAAATGATATCACTTCTCCAGGCTTAAGGCAGAGAAGCATTCAGGACAATGGGTTTATTCTCATTTCTCTCAGCCTGTGGTGGATGGATCAGCTCTAACCTTCAAGAGAAGGATGTTTTGTGTGTGTTTGCTCTGTTCAGCTGCCAAGCGGGAAAAATACCTCTGAGCAAGCTCTCTGAAAGCTCCTCTGTCAGCACAGCTCTGCAGCCACACACTCAGCCCCACCAGTGCCACCAGAGCCAACTGCATCCAGCACCTCTGCTCTGAGGAGCCACCAGGAACCGTCCCAGGGATAGCCAAAAAACCACCACAAAGCAAAAGAAAGGAGCTGCCTCAGCACAAGACAACTCTTGAGGTCCCCTCTGGTGGTGTGACCTCACACAGCCCTGGTTTTCACACGAGGCACTGCACCCCAGAGGCCTCTGAAGCAGCAGAGCTCTGCCAGCTCGGGCTCCGTCCCGGGGACGTTTCGTGCTTTGCCGCAGGTAACCCAAATATTTTGCAGATGTTTCTCCACCAATGAAGGAGAGAAAAAGGACACAGCTGCCACTAAATGGAGCTAGTGACATCAGGCTGATTAATGAAAGGGGTGAGTGCTGCACTGCTGGCCTGCTGGGAGGTCAGAGCAGAGGGTTTGTTGATACACCTTCAAAAATAGGTGGAGTGGCCAGAGCAGATGTGAGCCCGTGGAAAAGAGTCCTGGAGAGAGGTGGAGCTTTGCTGGGTCAGCCACACACGAGGATTTGTCAACCACAGCCTCAAAAATGGTCAGAAAGGCACGTCACTAAACCCACACTTCTCTAATAAAGGCAGGACAGCCATTGGATTTGGAGAGGGAGAAAGAGCAGCAATGCTGGCACCTGGAGATATCAAATCCCACTCTTCAGAGGGGAGGGCAGGACCTGGAGGGATCTGTGGGCTCCTCACACAGCCAAGCCCAACACCATGACCTCAGGGGTGGCTGCCCTCAGCACCAGTTTAAACTGGGTTAGTCTCCCTGTTCCTCCCATAACACAGATTTTCCTTACCTCAGTTAAGAGCTGACCTCCTTCTTCAGCCTCTCAGCCATCAGCAGAAGATTTTTGGGGTCCCCAGGGGTGTTCTTCATCCTCCAGGGATGCAGAGGCAGCCCAGATGCTCAGCAAAGATCTCATTAGGTGCTTTAAGGTACCTGTGATCTCATGGATCCCCATGGGGGAAAACAAAAACAAACCCCAAACCCCAAACCCAGAGGTTTATGTAGAGACACAGAGTTTCCTTAAAACATCAGCAGATTATATCCTTTTATTTTTATTCATTCTGAATTTTATAGGTCATCTCCTGGACAATACCATGGTTCTTTGTACACAGTCACAGTAGCAAAGGTCTCACACAAGCAGCTCGTGTTTTCTAACACCATCAAGAGAACAGCAAAGACAAAATGATCTGTCTGGGATATTTCAAAGCATTCTCTTTGCACAAGGCCAGGCCAGATTTCTGCCACAGAAAAATTCAGCAAATGGGAGAGATTTGAAGGAAACTTGAAACTGGCAGAACAGAGAAGGAAAATAAATTAAGGAGTTTATTTTTAGCCTATTATTTCATTTCTTAAGTCTTATATTTGAGTATTGTCTGACTATAGACACAGGTCATTTTTTGCTAAAGCATTTAGCTGTTTATCTTTTCTGCTCTCCATGCCGTGGTATTTCTGGCCAGAAAAGGGTTATGTATCAAATTCACACCTTTCTACTCATTTCTTAATAAAAATCAACTAATTGCATCACTTCTTCTCCCAGCCAAATGGAGATTGTCATTTTATTTGGTCTATCCCAAATCAGTTTTTTTGTAGAAATCATAATATTTTTGGCTGTTTCTTTCTCATTTGAGGATGTAAACTTTGCAAAATGGCATCAAAACTCCACAAACAGGAGCTGATTTGGAGCTGCAAAGTGCTGCCTTCAGACCAGGGCATTTCTCCTGAGCCAGGGCAATCACTACTCAGTATTCATCCATGAAAAAAACCACATTTAAATTTTATCTAAGTCTCTTCAACTTGTGTTACCTCCAGTGCAGGACTTTGAGTGAAGTAAATGGAAATATTCCCTGGCTCAGTGGCTCTTATTTTGCAGCTCCTCCACACGAGCTGGGACAATCACACTCCTGCTGCAGAGCACAACATCCAAACTCAGTTAGAGGTTGATTCATCCTCCCCATGTGCAACCCTTCCTCTCCCAGCCCTCTTGGCTGCATCCTCACCAGCAAACCAGAGGCCATCTCATTCTCACCTCAGCAGCAGCGCCCAAGTGTCTGAGCCCTGCTCCTGGGACAGGCTTCTTCCTGCAGAAAGATAAGGAAGAATAGGGAAAATGTGATTACCACTCAGCATTTCCAGTGGTACTGGGAATATCTGCTTTTGGGACAAAGCCTTTCCTTTCTAAGTCAGACAGAGAGGTTGAAAATTATCTGCTGCTGGGAGCTCAGCCTGGTTTTCTAAGGAAACAACAAATCAAATTCTGCAAAAGCAGTGAAGGTTGGCACTGGGGTCGTGTGGGTGTTTGGCTGCTTCTGTATTCCCCCCTCCAGCTCCCTGCTATTCCAGCTTGAGCTGACTCCAGCAGTGTGACCCAGACTCTCTGCCCTGGTTGCTCTTCCAGATTCCATCCTGCCTGCAGATATCCTTAGATTCAGTTTGGGGGTGTCCAGAAGCTGACTGTGAGTTGGAGGAGCCCAAGAGCTCAGAGTGGGCAGCTCAGCTCCAGAGGCACCTCCAGCCCAGCTCCCACCTTGCAACCTCTTCCTGCTGCATGCTAGGAAGCAGATTTGGCCCAGAATTTTAAAGCAAAGCAAAGCCAAGCCCTGTGCAGATGCCCAGAGTCAAGGGAAGCACAAATGGTTTCTGTTGGCCTGCTGGAACCTTGGCCATGTTGTTTAATTGTACCTTTGTACACCCCAGATTCCAAGAAAGAGGAAAAAAAAAAGCAGCTTTGTGTATTTTATTGCTGAGGTCAGGTTCCTGTCTCCCCAGTCCTGTTTCTCATTCTCTGATCAAATCATTCCTCTTAATACAACCAGTTCCTAAAAATCTGCTTGCCATAAAGTGCTTTAACCTTAGAACCTTATTTACCACAACCTTAATTGAAGGGTTTATTCAGACTTAATCTATAAAATGTTTTGTGTAATCAGTCAAAAGCTCGAGATCAGCAGCAAGGCCTGGGTCCAGAAATCAGCTCTGCCAAGCTCAGCCTCTCTCCAGGTGACCTCAAACTGGGTTGCAAAAACACTCTCTGGAAGTCCAGAACAATACAGGACATTTAGAGGAAACAATCCCAACCACAGTAAGACCAAAAATCCTTTGTGAGGATGCAAGTCAACCTAGAATAAGCTGGGGCTGGGCTATCTCACTTTTGGACCTAATTTTTTAAGCTCTCTCAGGGTGAAGTCAAGGAAAATCCCACATCTGTGCCTGGCTTGGGAAAAGGGACTGAGTATTTGGCATGCCCTGAGGAATTCTCTAGGGAAAAAGGCCTGGGAAAAAAAAAAAAGGAGATTTTTGTGATCCTTCCACACTGGGAGCAACAAGGAAGGAGAAGTGAAATGCCATGGCCTGGTCATTTGTCTCCAAGGAATAATCTTAATCCTTGTGTCCAAAGGCACAGCTCAAATTACTGCCTTGTTATACAAGAGGCTCTTTGCTGAATTTAATTAGAAATAAACTGAGTGAAGTCTCTCCTGAAAGTGACTTTGAGGGTTTGCTGTGTCTTTTTAGAGATCCCTCCTGGGTTCCCATTCTCAGAGATGTCCTTCTCAGCATGAAGTGCCCAGCATGGTGGACAGTCATGTCTTTATAGTCACAGCCTGGATTTCACACAGCTCTAAATAAAAAAAAAACAACCAAACACAACAACAACAACAAGAAGACAAACCCAAAAAAAGCACGTGCCCCAAACATGTTTTCTGGAAACATTTTGATTTTCAAATTATCTGTGTGCCCTAAAATGAGAAAAATCCTTGACCAAGAAGAGCTGCTTGTTAAAAGCATCACTTTTTTGCTTATTTCAAAGGGAAAATTGAAAACACTTATGAAGGGTGTAGCTGTTTACCAGTGCAGAGTGTTCTTATAAACAAAATAATATAAAACATATCCTCTTTGTTGTTTTGTTGTTTAATATCTTCCAGCATATCACAATGTGGAGAGAAGAGCAGAGGAGAAAATAGAGTGTATTTCCAAAAAGCCTTGCAATAGGAAAAAAGGGTAAAGGACAATGTGTTTTAAATGCACAGAAAACATGAGGCAGGTGCAGATTTCCCATCAGAACAGCTGAAGAAAATCTCCCATGCAATTTACCTGCAATTCCAGTTGGGCACATCAGGAAAAGTGAAGAAATCTGAAGGCCAAGAGAAGAGTTGAGTTCATCCCATGGCCAAATGCACATAGGAAATCCTTGAGCTTCTCTGACAACCTCTCCACAGAAGCTCAGCTTGAGAAAACAGATTAACACCAACAAAATCAAGTCCACTGTTAAATTGTTCTTATTAAACATTGTTCCTCATCTTATTGACCACAGTGATGCTCCTCACAATTGCTTTACTCACATTATTTAACCCACAGAGAGCCCTGAGACTGTGAAAAATAATTCCATGTGCAAAGCCTCGAACACATCTCTGGCAGAGGAGTTTCCAGCCCTGAAAGATGGGGAAGATATTTGTTCTTTCCCCTTGGCAGGGGAGAGGCTGTGGCAGTGCTGAAGAAGTGGAGGAGCTGGTTTGTTCTGCAAAGAGGCAGAACCAAAAGGCTCAAAGGCTCTCCATCCTTTCACATCTGTACAACAGCTGGATTTGCCCTGTGCTTCACCCAGGGGTTTGATTGGATTTTTGTCCTTTGCAAACCAAGGGCGGGTTTAGGAACAGCTCTGCAGTGAGGGAGCAGGGATGCATTTGCTGCCACTGCCCCCTGGGTACTCCATGCACCTCAGAGGAGGCAAGCAGGCAGGGAAAAGAAATGCCATGGGAGGTTTATTTCTGTTTCCAGGCCCCTGTGATTCCCTGGGAGAGGGCAGCTCTGCCCAAATCCATGCAGGATTTCCAACTGTAACAGGAAACCACCCTCAGCAATGTCATAATTCACAGCTGAGAGCTGCAAGCCCCTCCAAGAGCTGTTCTGAGCTTGGTCAGTGCTGGGGTTGTCTCCAGCCCAGCTGCCCCTGAATTTGAGGGGTGTTAGGGGTGTTTTTCTCTCCATCCCACTCTGCTGGCTTCAGCAGTGTGGGGGTATGGAGGCTGAGCCAAGGTGTGAGGTAGGGCCAGCAGCAGCAGTGAGGCTGTGCCAATTTACACCCCTCAGGTATTTCTGGTGAGGGTTTGTGCCTGGAAAACTGAGAGTCCCATTCAAACCCTGAAAAAGCCATTTACAGTTTCAGCCTCATGGATAGTGCAGCCTGAGCCACGCTTTCCCTTGCTGCAAACCCAGCAGAGAATTATCAGTTTGCTTTCATTAGGGAAAAAAGATATTTCTGAGATGAAAGTTTCCTCAAGCTTCTTCTTCATTTGGCTGAGAAGCTGGACTGCAAATTGAATTTCCCAGATACCTGGGACCAGATTCTCTGAGACAGCAAAAGAGATTTAAAGATTTACCACAAGGCAGAGAAATTGTGTCTGTAAGGACATTCTTGTAAAATCAGAAGTACCCCAATGTTGGGAGCACAATCCAAGATCTTTCTTTCCTGCTGTCCAAGTCCAGACCATGCAATGTCAGAAGTCAGGATGACACAAGTAGAGGGTGAAGGGGGTTCCTGTAAAACAACAGAGCAACACAGAGTAACTGACCACTTCCCCCAGCAGAGAAAACGTGTTCTGACCAATATGTGGCTTTATTTAGTATTTACATTGGCCATGCTCTCATTTTCCCACGAGAGAATGAAAACTTTCCATAGAAAAAGTCAACTCCCAGCTTAAAATGCCACGAAATTCAGATGTCAGAAGTTCAACTTTCCCACCAAAAAATGGTTTGATCAGAAAATGGCCACACCTCAGACCAATGTTGCTAAAGCAGGCACCAAAACCCTTCAAATATCCTGGGCATGCCTGTTCCAGGCCATCCAAAGAAATCCTGCAAGCTCTGCTGTCCATGGACAAAATCCCAGTTCCTTTCTCAGGGCAAATAATTCATAAAGGCGAGCACAGAATTATGTTTATCTGCCCCATGATCAAAAGAGTGGCATGAGTGAAGTTTTTGGAGAGGTTCCAGGCAATCTCATGTTCATTCCAAAAATAAACCTCAGATTGGTGCAAGTGGACATGGTGCCAGAGAGGACAAGACAGGGGTAAAGCAGAGCACAAGAGCAGCAGGGTGAAATGTGGAAATGTTTGATGTTTGTTTCCTTTGATGACTACTGATGGGAAACTTTAGCTGGAAACCATCCACACAAGGAACTCCAGAGTCCAGCATGGTGGTTTGGGTGAATTGAAAGCAGTTGGATTTCTGAGGAGGCAACACTGATTTCTCTCTTTCCCAAAGCCATGAGTCAGGCTGTGCACAGGGATCCAACATGAGCACAATGAAGGAAAATCCAGCAAGCTCCAACACGTGGCTGCCGGTCCTGTGGCTCAGGACACAGCTCCAGTTCCTTTCCTTGGCTCTAAAAGCTCCTGGTTAAGGTTGGTTCCAGTGGGTGGACGAGGATTTGAGCAGCTCCTGCTTTTATTGTGATGAGCACTGGAAACCTTGAATCAGCCAAACAGGGCTGCAAACAATGCAAAACCATCCCTGATGTTACTGGAAAGATGTTCCACATCTGCCTTCCCTGCTGCTGGAAGGGAACAATTGGCCTCACTAATAAGGAGACTTTTAGAGGCCATTTCTTCTTGCCAGCCCTCCTGTGCAGGGTCCATAACTCCCCAGTCTGGAGCAGCACTGTCTGGCTGACAGGCATGTCTTGGTGGCTGATTTCACCTCCTGGCACTCCAGGAAGACTTTCATGTCTGCTCTAGACAAAGTCAGTAGCTCTGTTATGTTCCCTTGAGCCTTTCCTGCTTTTCTGACACACATTTTGTGAAAACGTGGTTTCTCCTCGTGAAAGTTCATTTTATCCCATCCTATTTTGTTACCAGCACTAAGTAATCTACACCCAAGTCCCCAGAGCACTAATTCCAAGCCCTGTCACAATGACAACTTTGTGCACAGCTGGTGTGGGCAGAAGAATGACTAAAAATCTAAAAGGATGCACCCCATCATCACCATCACTGTCATATCCTGTTCCCCAAAGTCAAGACTTGCTGTCCTGCTTCTGCCAGGGTCGAAATCATTCATCTGTAAAGACATCCTCTCAAAGATGCCACCACTCCAGAAAAATCTCCATTTTCCTGCATGGCTGGTTTGGAGCCTCTGGTTTGTGCAGAACTGGGGTTTGTGTGCAAACTGGGAGCAGATCTGCAATGAGCAGCTCGGACACCACTGAATTGTTCCATAAATGACATCCTGAGAGGGCTTTGTGAGCCTTTCTCTTCAAAGGGGATCTGTATGCTTGCACCCTTTGCAACATTCTCTTCCTGTCCAGTCAAAACTGATGTTGAAATCTACAATAATTCTCAGTACACTCATTCAGATCGAATCTGTGGCTCATTTTTGCTTCCTTTTCCAACAGTTTCCTTGTCTCCCTCCTCTCCCAGGAAAAACATCCCCCACCATCAGACTGAGGGGGTTCCTGAGCTCAGTCTGTGCCCACACTGCTGCCATCAGTGCCCCTGTGCCCAGCACTGCCCTGCCTGCCCCTCTCTGGACCAGGGGAGGGAGGGAGAATGCAAAGGGAGGAAGGTTGAGGAGGGATGTGCAGTTCCCAGGGGTCTCAGGTCTGCCTTTAATTAAAGACAGAGATCACAGAAGATAATGAGAAAGTACAGGAGAACTCAGCTTGAAGTGGGGCTTTGATGAGAAGCTCACATCTGCCCAAACCACTGTGCCCAGGGGCTGGTGGGTCAGAGGTGTTGGTGGGAAAGGATTTCCCTCTCCTCTGCACACTCCCAGTGTGGGGGTGACCCCTTCACCAACCCAGGGATGCTCCCACAGATGGGACTCAGCTCACCAGGACCCAAAACTGCTCCCAGCAAGGCAGAGCAGCAGCCCTCAGCACAGCTGGCTGAGCTGGGTCTGCAAATGGAGCAGCTGTGAGGGTCCATCTTCTTATCAGTGACCAAGCACAAACCTGACGGTGCCTGTGGCTGCTGTAACAACGACAGGAGTTGGGCTTTTATCCAGGCTTGTCATCCTTGGCACTTTTCCAGGCTGTGTGTGCTGTTTGACCAGCTGAGTGAGCTGTTCCATTAATTTTCCCTGAGGAAAGTCCACTGGGAAGCCGTGGATGTGAGGAGGTAGAAGGGATGGCAGTGCTGTCTGCCCAGCCACCGAGCTGGAATGGTGCCCATAATTCCCAAAACCCCAAATGTTAGCTCAGGAAAAGCGAGGCTGCTTGTGGCTGTCCTTTCCCAGTGAGAAAATCTCCTTTACATTGCATTTAGCTGGAAGAAGGAGACCCTCTGGTATCCCACAGGAGATGGTTTTCCTGGAAGAAGGCAGAGCCCGTTGAACCCTTCCAGGTGCTTTCAGGGGAAGGGAAAAGATGTGTCCTCAGCATTTCTGGATGAATTCAGCACCATGTGAGGATCTGTCTGGAGCAGATTTGCAGGACATGAGACCCTCAGGCTAAGAGGAAAGGAAAAGTGGCTCTGTGTGTCCTTGGTGACATCTCTGTGCCACCACAGCTCAGTAGGAAGCACTGTCCCTGCAGCCACAGCGTCCCTTTGCTCTTTCCATAGGATCAAATCCAGGGTCAAAAAGCAAAATGTGAAGAGGAGCATCCATTCCCCATTCCTGGAAAAGAACCTCCCCCTGCACAGCCACGTGGGACCACAAGGATCTTACCTTCAAGCTAATTAACGTGTGTTGATTAATGAATCAACTGCTCAGAGCTAAAAGCTCTCAGAGAGTCCTTCCAAAGCTGGGGTTGGCTTGGAGGAGCTGAGGAACTGGAAGCAAGGAGTAGTTTGGGACCACCTAAGTGGCAGGATGGGCTGCAGAGCCAGGACACAGCGTCGTGGAGTGACTGATGATGAAACTGGGTCTTTCACAGCTGGCAGAATAAAACAGTTTTCTGTTGGGGAAGAAAAGGAGAATAAATTTGAGGGGTTCAAAGCATCAGGATCACCTCCCATCCTGACTTCCACTCACCCTCTGGGTTTTGGGGCCTGGCTTTCATTCAAAGTGCACAGCAAAACTTCCCTCAGATTGCACAAAATTAAGGCGTTAAGCTCCAGTTTGAATCTTTGTCATGGCTCTTTGCTCTTTATTTTTCCTTTTCCTCCATTCCTCAAGAAAAGCCTTTCTCCTTTGCAGTTTTGTCTGGAATCTCTTAGGGTTTTTTCAGTTGGCTCTTCTTTTCAATTTCAACAAAAAAAAAATTGCTCCTCTCTTCACCCAGACAGCTTCTCAGTCTTCACACGAGCCAGCAAATGCCAATGAAACACCATGGGGAAATAAAAGGAAAACCAAACAAAAAAACTAATTAAAATTTTTCATTAATGCTTTGCAGAGCCAACAAGCTTTTAAGAAGCCACACTTTCAAACATGAAATTACTGAAATAACTCGATTTCACTTTTTAAAACTCAGTGTCTTTTTAATTTTTTAATATATTTTGATCAATAAAACCACTTTTTACTTAAAACTGCCTCTCTACACAAATGAGGATTGGCTTTCATTCCATTTTGATCCTTAACGAGACAAAAGTACTTGGAGGGTTTAAATGTGGTTGGTTTGGGGTTGATTTTTTTTTCCCCTAAAGGTCAGTCAATTAAAAAAACCCTCATTTATCTGTAATTTGCAATTAGAGAGTCAGACCCTCTAATTCCCTGGGAATGCCCCACTCCTGACCCTTGGATGAGGAGCACTGCTCAACACCCTCCTTGCTTGGGTCCTTTCCAGGGAAGCTGCTCCCCTTGTGGGACTGAGCTCCAACCAGTTTTACTGACCCAAGGCCTTGGAGCAGCCTTGGAAAGGCTGGTACACACACAAAAAAAAGGAAAAAAATAGAGAAACATTAAAAAAAATCCAAAAACCTCCTCAAAAACTAGAGGAACACATACCCAATTCTGTAATATTGCACATTTAAAAGCCCTGTCTTACAGGGCCTGCTGATATTTCTGCTCCCAATGTATGAATTCTTAATATTTAGTATCTGTGACTCACTAATATTGACTTTAAGAGGTATTTTTGTAAAGTTTGACTGTTTTCTCGAGGTAGGAGCTAACGGAGGCTCCTGTTGTTAAGGGCCAGGGAGCCCTCCCTGAACAAACTCTTCTGGTCACTGTTCAAACTGGGCTCTTTTGAGGCCCTGACCCTCCAGTGCTGAGCACAAGGCTGGCAGGGCTGGCCCTGCTGGGACTGAGCTAATTTTAAATCTGGATCTCATGGCAAAGGAAAAACCTCGATTTTACTGGCAAATCTGTCACAGGCTCAGATTACTGGAAGAGGCTGCAGGAAGCACACACAGAATCCCTTTTTTGGGTACTTGGCATTAATTTTATCTGAAGTCACAGATTATGTAAGGGAAGAGCAGAGACCTCACACAACTTTCTCCTGGGTCAGTGCAGGGGGGACCCTCCACTCCAATCCCCCCTGTGGTTCCATACCTTGCCCAAGGGGACAGGGCTTGACCACTTTTCCAGTAATTCCCCTTAAAAGAGGGTCACAAACTTTTTCTGGAACTGCATCCAGAGCTGTCCACAGCCTCAACCAGAGCTGGCTCCTAAAGTCCTTTCCTTGGTCTAGACTTGAAACTTTGGAGCTCATGAAAACTTGGGTGTTTTCATAATTTTATGGCTCTGGTTAAAATGGTGTCCAAAGAAATCCTCATTTCCAGCTTTGGATTTGCAGAGATCATTGTTTGCTGACAATGAAGCCGTTCCCAAGGACAGCATTGTCCGGCACTGGGCTCCTCAGCTCCCTGCATCTGTTTTGCTGCAAGGGTTTGGGACAGCTTGGCTTCCACAGAGCCTGCTGAGCTGGCCAGCTGCCCTCAGACTCCTGACAGGGCTTCATGACTCTGCAGAGGAGAAAATTCCCCACCCAAAGCCTGTCCTCAGATGGTGCTGCACTCCTGGCACTGGGAGGAGATGCCTCCTCTGCCTGTGCTGCTCTGCAGCAGCCAGGGCTCGGGCTGGCTGGGTGACACCCCAGGGATGCCTTAAATCACCCCCTGACAGCATTTCAGAGCAGCATTTTTGGAGGGGTGTCCCCAGTATTTTACCTCAGACACAAAGGCCACGGGTCCACCTGCAGCTGTACCTCAGAACTCATTTTTTCTGCCAAAAAAACTCTAAACAACTGAAAAAACCTGAACAACAAAGGGTTAAAAGGACAATGCTTATTTTTTATCATGACTGGCATAACACTACACACCTTTACCTAGGCCACCTCTGCCAGGTCATCTTTGTCTGTGTCACCCATGGAAAAATGACATTTTTGCTGCTTGTGCACCATCCTGGTCCCAACAGAGGACAGCCATTCCCACATGAAGGAATGTTTCCTATAACCTTGAAAATTATGGATAAAAAACCACCTGGGAGGACCATCAAGACATTTTCTAGTCCATCCTCCACTCAAAGCAGGATCTCTCTTTAGGAGCTGCCATCCAGAATACTCTTAAAATCCTGGAATGGTGGCTTGAAGAGACCATACGGATAATCTGCTCCAGTCAGAAGCTTTGTTAATGGTCTCAGTGTTTCCTACAACATTTCAAGCCCATCCCTTCCCACTGGGGGCCCCTTTGGGCATGAGGAACCAAAGCCCTCTCTCCTCTTACTGTGCCTTTACACTCTCCCAGTGTCCTCTTCCTCACCTTTCTGATCCTCAGAGTTCTCTCCTGCTTTCTCAGGAATTGTTTTAGCTCTCAGGTCTCTCCTTCCTTCCTCCTGGACATCCCACAGCCAGCTGAGTATTTTCCAGGCAGCACAGCACAACCCCAGACATTGTCATTGGCACCAGAGACCTGAGAACAGAGAAAAGCTGAGAGGTTTCTCAGCTGCCTTGCTGGTTGTGCCCCTCCTTTCACACCTGATATCTCCTTGGCCATAATGGGATAATTTTGACTCTTCTTTATCTCAGCTGGGCTCAGCTGTTGCTTTCTGATTGGTCTCCATCTTTTATTGTTCCTTGTAGTCTTCTCTTCCAAGTGCCATCTGATTTTTGCAGCCTATTTCTTCCAGCTGCTGGTACTGATGCAGTTTTGGAGCTCCCTGCATTGATATATGAATACCATATTACATATACCATATTATGCCATATTACATATACTATATTACCATCCTACTGTCAATCTGTATTGGGTTTTACTCTTTTTTTTGTTTGTTTTTCAGGCCTGCAAAGCCTGCTCAGCTGGTGGAAAGGGAAATTGGGCTGCTTCTGAGATTTGCTGCTGACAAACTTGTCCTCTGGCCCCTGGGCTTAGTTCATAGGCAGTATTTTCTCAGCTTCCACACGTGCAAAAGGGAAATGTGCAGAAACAAGCCTTGAGGCAGCTACTGAGATAAAAACTTCAGCAATCTGTCAAGCCCTCCTCAGGACAGTTCTGTGTGTTGACAGGTCCCCCCCTGGGGTCACAGTCACCCACAGGAGCCCAAACCTGTCAGAACCAGCCCTTGTCAGACACCCCAAAGCTCCGGGTTTATTTTGCTCCCTTCTGCTTTCAGCTCTCACATTCCACCTGAGCCTCCTGACTTTTCACCCACTATAAATACCCTCGGGTTCCCTTTGGCACTTCATCTCCCTGCCACGTGCTGGGGTGTGCAGAGGCTGGAGGACCCTGTGGACAGCCCTCCCCTGTGGCACAGAGGGTGAGGAGCACAGGGAGCTGTGTAAGGCAGACCTTGTCTGTTGACTTAACTCGGTAACCCAATTTTAACCACTGTCAACAAGATAGAAGGGTGGTTTCTGTTTACACTGAGGCTTCTTTACACTGCTCTCTCCACACCCTAAAGTGGCATAAATGCCTCCTAAGTGCCTTAAAGTAGGTCCTTAGGATAAATGAGAGCCAACCCCATGGTTTGCAAGTTGGCTTTGAAAACATGCCCTATAAATGACTGTGGGTTTTTGGAAGGGCACCCACCCCGAGGCATGCCCCTGCTATACATAGGCTCTGATGAGCTCAGCAGGGGCTGAGGAGCAGCCAGCAGAAGGCAAAACAGCCAGAAACAAGATCTTTCTCCCCCAAGCAGCAGGCAGGGAGAGCCTGGCTGCCTGCTGGTCCCCAAGGATTGCCAGCAACAGGGCTGTCAGATCTGCCACCCTCACCCAGCTCCACGTGGGTTTCTCTTTCCCCTCTACTTTCCTTCAACCTTCCAATCTTTATATGCTGTCTCAACAAAAAGCAAAATCTGAATCCCACCCCAGCTGGGAAAAAAAGGAATTAATATTTCTCCTGCCTCTGTGTTTCACCCTAAGCCCTCTCTTACCTGGTTCTCATTCCTGCTGTCCAGGAAGAAGGCTCAGCTCTGTTTGCCACCTTCCTCTCCCACAGCTCTCCTGATAAAACCAGTTTCTGGTGGATGAGCAGCAGACAAAGCCCAGGGCTTGAGCAGGAGGAGACAAACTTTAGCAAACCCAGAGACACTGTCAGAGGAAGGTAACCCAAAGGAGGGATTGGCTTCAGCCTTAAATTTTGAGTGTTACGCCAACCAGGACATAAATTTTACCACAGAATCCATGGAATCACAGAAGGGATTTGGTTGGAAGGGACCTTAAAGATCACCCAGTTCCAAATCACAGAGTGGGGCATTTTATAGCACCACCAAATAGGATCTCAAACAACTGCTGCCATGAATAGGATGCTCTAAAGCAGCCTCACAATAACCTGAATTCCCCTCTCTGCTTACCTCTAAGCTCTGCTTATGAAAATCCTCCCAAATATTTTCAGCAAAGGAGATATTTTTGCAGCAGTATGAAAGCACAAATTGAAGCTGAAATGGGCAGCTTGGAATTGCAGAGCTTGCAGGAGCCACGAAACTTCCCCCTGACAGAAGTCACTGGCAGGGCAATAATGGTGTTATCTTGGTTGGGATTTACAGGGAAATACTGTCCAGCCATAACTGCATCAGCCCAGCCTTGGAGTAATACAAATATCTCAATTTAATGTTGATTTTGTTATATAGCTAATGGAAAACACAGAATTTCATGGCCTGGTGAATCAGGAGCCCATGCCATGGCCCAGCCCACATTTTTGGCCAAAAGCCATGTGGTGCTCATTGTCTGGAGGATGAGTTATGAACCTCCGTGTGTTGCTCCTTTAACCAAATGGGATTGGATTAACAGGAAACAACTTTGATTTGCGGGGCTGTCAGCAAGGATGGGCTGGGAGAAAATTTCAAGGGGAATTACAAAATCTGAGTACTTTTCCTTTCAAAAAGAAAAGGGTACAATTCACACCAGCCTGCTCAGGTGAGGGGGAGATCACCTCACCTGTATTTTGCAGCACTAATTCATTACACACTATTTCCAACCCATTAATCTAATTCAGCCCTTAAATTGTAGGGATTTAAAGACAGACAGTGATTTTTCCCTTAATCTCAACATGTTTCACTAAAGGATACATCTTATTTTTAATGGAGTAAGGATTGACTTTAAAGGTCTGGGCACTGGGCATTTTTTTTGTTTGTGGAACAGACTTTGCACAGCCCAATCTCATTTGGGGTCCCCAGGGGATGCTCCAATCCCCAGGATTAATCCCAAATAATTTTTCTAAACACAAACCCAGCTCTGGCCGAGCATCAAAGACAAGGGAAGCATTCATTCTGGGAAGGTTTTATTTCACAAATAATTCAGAAATCAAAAGAAAATGGAGGGGTAGGGAGGAAAAGATATTTTACAATTCTCTATTTAGAAAAAAAAAAATCTAGTTTATAAACAACCACAGCCCCTTGGAAAACATGCAAAGGCACACAAAAATTTACAAGCAACTTTTATACATAGGAAGTAAAATACACCATTTTTCATAGAAAAAAAAAAAAAAAA
>VZRX01010033.1:133378-150971 GCA_013398075.1 Notiomystis cincta
AAAAAAAAAAAACAAAAAAAGGAAAATAAAAAAAGCAACTCTATGAACTGGCCCTAAATATTTAGACTGCACAAGTGACCAACTGGAGCCTCCTCAACCAGCTGTTGGCTGAAGGTCTTGAGAAGAAGGAATGAGTGGAGCCAAGGCCCCTCCAGCACAGCAGGGGAAGCACCACGCTCTGGATTTCACCCTGGTTGTGTCTCCTGGAGGTCTGGCTGAGCTGTGCAATAACAATGCCCTCACTCCTAAATCCCAAATTCTTGGAAAAGAACAACCAGGCTACACCTGGATGCTTCAGGTGCCTGCAGATCTGCTGAGCTGGGGCTGAGGAGGAAAGGGCCTGGTGAGATACAGATGTGATGCATCTTTAAGCTGCACTGAAATAGAGCAGGCTGAGAAATGGCTTGGTATCAGAAATAAAATCTGTCAATATTTGGCTACACACTGGTACTGTCCCACCTATTTATGAATAGCTAGCACACACGATTGCGAGTCATTGATAGGTCATGCCTGCCTTGGAGGACCTGATCACCCCTAATTCTGGTGGAGGTATGTTTAAATTAATAGCACCCAGGACCTCGAAAAATATTTGTGTAGTAAAGTCACAATTTCTCTTTTGTACAACAAATACAAAAATAAACAGATACAGACTTAAATTAACATCGGTTTCTAAAAATCCAAACCAGTTGGCTGATGAGAAAAATACGCAATTGTAACTTGAATTAAGCATTTTAGGATATTTCTGTTGGAATAATAACCCTTCCCTTGTCCTCTTTCCATCACCTAGGTACATCCCCAGCTGTTTGGGGTTTTATGTGCTCACAGTAATCCCCTGGGTTTTACTCCAAGAGCCCTCACGTTCCTTCCCATCACCCCCCATCTGTAAATTTCATGGATCCTACGTTGACACTGAGGTGTTTTATGTGCTCTTGCAGTCCCCATGAAGGTGACTGCACCTCTCACTCCCTCCAATTCAATTCCCAACCCTGTGGCTGCCCCTTGGCCCAGGATGTCCCAGATTCTTGCTGCAGTGTTGGATGGGCTTGGACCAGGCCATGCACACCCCAATGATTCACAGTGGGCAGAAACAGGGAAGCTTTTCCTCACTGCCAATGCTCCCAACCAGCAGCTTTTCTAGGATGTGTTCCAGCTGTTTTTAACATCAATTTACTTAGCAAGAAAAAGAAACAGCTCACTTTTCCTATCTAAAGTCAATTCTGTACACCTTGGAAGACCATACTACATAAAGACAACAGGAAGAGGCACTTCTCTCTATCCACCCCAAATGCAGGTTTTCTGTGCAGTATTTTTGGAGGGCAAAGCAGCTCCAATTTCAGGTTTTACAAAAGGTTTCTTTCCAAATTCAGATTTTACAGAGAAATGAATCCCGGTGGTGGGACAAACTGAGTGATAAATGTCATTTAAATGTCATTTCCTTGCTGATTTCCTGGTGTTTACAGAACTAAAGAAGTGTTTAATCATATAAATGCTTTTGGTCTGTGTGTGGAAAGAGCTTGATGAGATGGCTCTTATATCTGTCTAGATTAAAGCAAACATGTTCTGGGCATAAGAGCAGCTGTGAGATATCTGCCAAATAGAGGGAAATTTTTTCCCATTTGTTATCCAATATTACAGTTCAGTTATTGAGCAGAACTGAAGAACTACTGTTGACTTTGTCTTCTCATGACTGATGAAATTGTTGGATGTGTGTGTATCAAAAACCCACCAGATTTGTGTTTAGACCAGCCCTAAAAATTCAATTCCAATATGCAGCAGAGAATATTCTCCTGCCTTAAAAAATCAGGCCATGCTGGCCCTTCTCTTGGCTTTGAAATGCATTTGGATGCACATCAAGACAAAAATACCAAAATATGGAAAAACATCATTACAACACCTATGAGTTTTGCAAAACCCACCATCCTGGATACCAAATGCTCATGGGTACAGCACTTATACTGAAAGTGGGGATCACAAATTGGGCAGGAAAAGTTAATCTACCCCAATTTATGGGATATTGTTAAAGTTTCAGAACTGCACACACCACGAGGGGCTTCACAAAGGGAAAGTGAACCTGCTTCCTACAGATGCAACCATTCCTAGCAGAAATAAGATTAATTTTATCACTACTTAACTACTATAAAACAACCAGCACAGCTGTATAAACCAATACACTATTTTAACTGAAGTTATGGCATGGAGTATAGGATGAGATGTGCCAGCACAGGAGCCCCGATTCTCTGACTTCTCAGAGGTTGCAAAATACCTGGGAGTGTTTGACCAGCAAACACTAAACCTGCTCTTTGGATGATCTGGTGGCCTCGTTTTCTGCAGTGAGGATCTCTGCCACCATTTCACACCTTGCTCCAGGCCCACAAAACCTCAATTTTGGCTGCCAAGAACATCCCCAAACCCCATTGTTCGAGGTACCCTGCCACGGTGCCCCAGCAGCCTCACACCGCAGTGCTGCTGCACCCCACCTCAGTGGGAAAGCACCACATTTTACCCTCTTTTGCACAGAAACCATCCAACACACACAAAACCACTCTATCCAAGCCCATCCTCTCCCCAAACAATGCAACTTCTCGATGAGTTTCTCATTTCAAAGTGTCCAGCGCCTGGACAGCCGCTCGCTCCCGAGTCTGCTCATCCCCACACCCATCCCAGGAGAAGCTTCACACCCTAAAAACTCCACCCAGGGCCAGGCTGAGATCCCTGTGTCTGCTGCACGTGGAGCCACCGCCGTCCTGCGTAGCAACACCTCTGGTAAAATGAAACTTAGAACAGTTTGTGGTCGCTGAATGCCCCTAGAGAAACGAAAACACGAGACGAAAAGAGACAACGCTGCACGGGGGCGATGAGATGCCAACAGCTGAGTCAGAACCTGGGGTCTTTTTTGGGGTTGGTTTGGGGGGGTTTTTTTGCCCCCTTTTCTTTTGGAATTCCCTGAAGGAGATGGGCAAGGAGGGTACGGGCAGAGCTGATGCCGTTCAGAGGAGCTTTGGCATCTCTGGAGATCAACAGAGGCTCTCCCAAAGAAACCTGCGCCTTCCCTGGGGTTTACTGCTTCGCAGCAAAGATCCGGAAGGCATTCCCATCTGAAGGATTCCTCAGGCTGGAGACAAAGAAAAGGAAAAGAAAAACAAACATGGAATGAGCCAAACGACGCCACAGGACCCAAATGAGCAATTCTGAATTTCTCCTCTTTCCTAGCAGGAGCAGGAGAAAGATAAAGGGTGAAAAAGAAGTGGCATAAATTCATGGTTTCACCTTTTTTTTATGTTTTCAATCCAAATCCGTTGTGCTAATGCCAACAAAAGGAGCTGGAAGACAACAGACCCTCTTACAGCCCTAGCTTTTATCCAAGGAACACTGTGCTCCCTTGTGCACAGATTCAGGCATAAAGGGGAATATGTTTTCCTAAAAAAGCAGTTGTCAAATAGGCTGGCAGGTCCCCAGGGCCTGTCTGGCTTGGCTCCTATTGCTGGCAGTGGGAATGGCCAGATCAGCTCATGTTAAACAACAATAAATATGGATATTCATTTTCAATCTGTGAAGGTGTCCCCAGATGCTCTGACTCCAACTGCTTGGGGTGGCTGTGTGCATGGGAAAGGGGGTGGTTCTATTCTCAGGTCCTACTGCACTGAAAAAAAACCCAGGAAAAAGACAGACTTTCATATTCCCACAAAATAAACACTGCAACAAGGGTAAGGACTCAGTAAATCCTCAGTGCAATCTTTTCCCATACCTGTTTGGGTGTGTACCTTTACCCAAGGTTATTTCCAGTGTCCTAAAGGGTAAGGGAATTAATCTTAATCTTGGAAAAGCTGTTTCACTGTCTGGTGGATCTCACAGCATGAAGCTGTCCCTTAATGCTGGGTGTAAATAACACTTTCCAAACCTTCATCCCTGCTGTGAGAATGTCTCTGGTTTCCTTCACCTCCCAGATCAGCACTGGCTGCTCACATTTCACACCTCTGAGAGTGGTGGGATTTATTTTAGCAAGGGCCATCCCAGTAAAAATTGTCTTTTAGTATAAAAGATAACTCAAAACAAGACAAAGATAAAAAAATTTCAGAGGAAGAGGATGCTTTTCACCTAAATCTGATGTGTTGAATTGGAAAATGCTGACCCTGATAATCTATTCTAAAACCCCCATATTTAACACCTACAGTTTTCCTGTCTTAATCTGTTTTTATCTCCTGAGATGCTCTAAAGCATCCTGGAATATTCATTATTAGAAAAAAAAACAGTAAACTTGATAGAATTTCTTTTGGTTTTTATAAAAGAAGAACTGCACAGGGCAGACAGAGTTAGCAGTGACCAAAATCTCCCCTTAATTGTGAAAAATTCTATACTTGCAAAGACAGCTCTGAGAAATCAGTGCCATCACACCAATATCTGAAAAAAATACATAACAGGTTGAAAGCGAAGTCTCAGATTAGAAAGGACTGGATGAGCTGTGACTGGATTGTTGTGATCATGAGGAGCTGCAGGATTTTGGAAGCACAGATTTGCAATTGGTCATTGAAAACCATGAGGTTTGCCCAAGAGAAACAGCAAAAAAAATTACAAGGGTGGCAAATTCATCTTCAAAAAGTGTTTGATCACCTCTCAAGAATTCAATTTACTCATGCTTCTTTGAAAGAGAACAGAGGACATGAATCAACAAATACAAATGAATCCCACACCTCAGAACTGAATAGAAATCCAAATTATCAAACCCAAATCACGACCCAGGCTGGAAACTGAAAACATCTGTGCTTCCCTTGATCTGTCAAACACACAGCAAAGTGCAATAATGTGGATTTGTGCTGTAACAACATCAACCGAGGCTTAACAATATCTCCCACCTTTCAGAGCAGCCTGAAGCAGCTCCCAGCTGGGGGAAGGTGAGAGCAGGACCTGCTCCATTTGTCTGGGTGCCACAATTCACAGTGACACTGGGGAGCCACATCTTTCCAAGCCAGCAGCCTGTGGAGCTGCTACCTGCTGACTTTCACAGGCAGCTGAGCCCCCCCAAGGAAAAGCAGAGGAGAGTGCAAAGGAAGAAAATCCCACCTCTCTGACTGGACACCGTTCTTTAAGGAGCCAACGTAGGATTTCTTCTTTTCCACAGGCATCACGTCCACAAAGCCGCCTCTTTGGTCTGGAATGACCCCTGCGTGCACTGCAGCTTTGCAGATGCTGGAGCTCTGAAAAATATTTATTTGTTTTGACTTAGATCCTGCCTGTGTTTTATATATGAAGATTTACCAGTTCCATAAGCAGCGAGGGAAGCGGGGAATGGGAAAAGGAACAGTTATGAAACAATTTTGTCCTTCTTTTGGACAAATTAAATCTTGTAGGTATGTCATGATTCCTGAGAGAAAGAAGATCCACCACCACCACAGAGGACAAATGGATTTTCCATCATCCTGAGGTGGATCCATAGAATCCTGGAATGGTTTGGGTTGGAAAGGACATTAAAGCTCATCCAGTTCCACCCCTGCCATGGGCAGGGACACCTTCCACTATCCCAGGCTGCTCCAAGCCCCATCCAACCTGGCCTTGGACACTTCCAGGTATCCAGGGCCAGCCACAGAATCTCTGGACACCCTGTGCCAGGGCTTCAGCCCCCACACAGGGAAGAATTTCTTCCCAAAATCCAGTCTAAATCCACACTTCTTCATCTTACCCAGGGCCAAGACTGAATTGAGGACAACTTTCCAGCCAGTGCCTCTTGGGGCTGCACCAGAGACACCTCTGAGGTAAAACTCTGTGCTAGTGACCTCAGCAAAGGTTATTCAAACAGTTGCTTGAAAAGGAAGTGCTTCTCCTCAATTAAGGTGAATGACCACTAATTGTCTGGGACAATTCACATCCTTCTTTCTAGGAAAGACAGAAGGGCTGCAGTTTTTGGATGGGCATTACCCCATAAAACAACACCAAGTGTGGAGGGAGATGAACACTTCTGGGAAGATTAAAGCTTCTCTATTTCACATCCAAGATGTGCAGAGTCAGAAGAGCTGGAGGAACACACAACAGTCACAGCTGATGACTAAGCCCCCAAAGCATCCAGGAAAAGGGAGCAAAAGCAGAGAAGGCTGAGGGACAGTGTAAACTTGGCCATCAGCTCTCTGCAGGGTTTACATGCAGCAAGCTGGAAGAACAGAAAGGAAAAAACCAGCTTTGCACAGGGAACTGCAGCAGGTGAAAAGCCCAACCCCAGAAATGCCCTGACTGCTGAAAATCCAAGTACAGAACCAGTGCCAAGTGCAACTGTTCCCGTTGCATACGTACGATACGGCCCGTGCTGCTTCCCTCTCACAGCCATATATGGCAGCTTTGCCTTGTCCCCTATATATTTATCACTTTGGATGGCCTATCTCTTGGCAGCCCTCAGAGATTTGAGTGCCAGTTTGGTATTTTGCTTCTATATATGGTCAAGGGAGCGAGGGAATGCTGTGTTTGGAAGATATGCAGTGAATTCGCCCTAATATGCGGTGGGAAATCTATAAATCTAAAACTGGCTCATAAAATTAAACTGTCCTGGATCAATTTGCATCACTCTCCACTGGGAGACATCCTAAACAATGTTCTTTTCAAAGCATTCCTGTTGTTTTTCTTTTTTTCCAGGACTTGCTGTTCCGCCGCGTACTCAAAGCTTTGACCAACAGACTTTTTATTGCCTTACCCCAAACCTCCTCTTATCACTCTGTTGGATTACAGCCCTCTCCTGTCCCAGGCCAGGCTGTGCTTTGATGAATTGATTGCAGAGCTTTTGGAGGGTGAGATATTACAAGAATAAGGCCTTCCCTTCCAAGTTCAGGGGTACAGCAGTATGGACAAAACAGCTGTCCATGGGGGAGCCCCTCTGAGACCAATTCCTGATGAAATGAGCCCCAGGGCACACATCATAAAAAGACAATGCACTTTATAGTGAGTCATTAACAATATTCCCTGACTGTGAGCTTAATCACCCAGAATTTCCTCATTAATGTCACTGGTTTAATCATTAAGTTCCTATTTCCTGAGAGCTGACTTCCAGCTTGGTTTGCTCTGGTGACAAACTCCTGCCTCCATGCAGGTCATCCGTCCATCCATCCATCCATCCATCCATCCATCCATCCATCCATCCATCCATCCATCCATCCATCCATCCATCCATCCATCCATCCATCCATCCATCCATCCATCCATCCATCCATCCATCCAAACAATGACTGCACAACTGTGGATAAAAACCTTATCTCAAAAGTGGGGAAAGTTGTTCTCTTTGCTGGCTCCACAGGGCTCCTGGGCAGGGATGAGATGGGTTCCCCCTGTGGGATTATGTCACACCAGGAGCCAGGCAGAGGGACAGACAGACTCTCATGGAACTCAAAAGCTCTTTTACAGCCTTCATAAAGATCCCTGGGTGTTCCCACAGCTCCAGCATCAAGGCCAGGTTGGACAGGGCTCGGAGCAGCCTGGGATATGGAAGGTGTGCCTGCCCAAGGCAGGGGGTGGAACTGGGTGAGCTTTAAAATCCCTTCCAACCCAAACCCTTCCATGGTTCTGTGATCACCCCAGAACCAGGCCTGTCCACTTTACCATTGGATATTTCTTGCATTTTATTCATTTACCCCAAAATTCAAGTCTCCTCTCTGTCTCTGTTCCACAGCCTCTCTAATCTCCTCATGAACAATTCCCTGAACATTTCAAAGCAAAGTGCAGACTGGATATAGGACCAAGTGCTTCATTTTCTTTCAGATACCTTATTTAAGAAGACACAGTTGGAGCCCAAGTCCCCCCAGGGCCATGGAGGTGCCACACTAGACATGAAGCTGGCTCCCAAAAGCCCAGAAGACCAGCACTTGTCTCATCCAGCTCATTGCTTGCTTTAATCATCCCTCAGCAGTGGGATTGGGTTAATTCCCAGCACCCTGCACAGCCCTTGCTCCCTGGGAAAAGCCTTTCCCCAAATTCTCCCTGCGTGGGGTGGTTGTTTCTCTTCTCAACTTCCCATTCTGAGCTTACCCAGCACCATCATTCAGAGTCACCTCAAACTCCCTGCCCCAGCTGCTCTCACCTGCTTTGCCACCAACCTCAGCACTTTCCCAGCACCTCCACATCACCCTGTTATAGCCCAGTAGTCCAAAACCAGATTAACCAAACCCTCGAGGAAGTGGCCAAGTACTTTTTTATTATTATTACTTTTTGTTTTTCTCCCAAGCCACCACCCATGCCCCCATTTATGAAACAATACCCAGGAGGGAGAGTAGGAAATGTTCATTACAGGACACTAATCCTTTTGCGTCACTGCAGTGCCAGCCTGGGATGCTGCTCCTCACCTAATACCCCTGTAATCACAGGCCCTGATCAGGGGGGTCTGAGGGAGGTTTGTCCTCTGGAAAAAAGAGAAAACTATTTCCCATTTCCTGCAGGTGGGAGCAGGCAGGAGGCAGGTACTGCAGGGAGGCAGCTGCTCCTTGGGTCTGCCTGTGAGCGAGTCCAGGATAACCTGTTTGTGCAGCTCTACCTTCAGAAAAATTAGTCTTGAGCAAAATTTAAAATAGTGTGGGTTTTTTTTTTTTTAATTGCTTTCAAAATTGCTTCCCCAAATTACTGTATGATTCCTGCAGGATGGATTTTCTCAGCAGTCTGCAAAGCTCCAGGGTGAGCTGAAGCTGGGGATCCAAAATCTGCTGATATTTCCCCCAGGCTTTCAAAGGCCACCAATCTACAGGCTACAGGGCAGCCAGGGAGCTGGTACTCCTGAACACAGTCCCCAGTGGAAAAAAGTAAATGAGGAAAAAAACCAAAATAGCCAGGCACCCACAAATGGAAAAACATTGAGACTCAGTTTTTAGAGGCCTAATATTAAGAGATTTCAAGAAAATTACTCTGCCTAGTTTTAGCATCAAGTCTCTGCTCATCCCCATGAGCAGAGTTCAGAAAAACAAACCCATAAAACCAGCTCACACACTTTCTTTCCACTGCCCTGAGCTCTGTTCTGGCTGCTCAGAAACTCTGTTCATCTCCCAGAAACAGGAGAGTGGAGGAAGATCTTTTTCTGCCAACTCTATGGTGCCATAGTATGGAATAAAAACCTTTTGGTGCTCATCCATACATCCCAAAATGCTTTACAAAGATAAACTTGATTTGACAGCCAGAGCCAACTAAGCCTGGGGAGGTTAAGGGACATGCCCAGATCTCTAGGAATGAGTCAGGGCTGGAGAGCAGAAGGGCTCCCCAAACTTACTGACCACAATTCAAGGAGTTGTGGAGCGACACATCCAATCCCTCAGAATAAATCAGTGCTGGGGAGCAGAAGGGCTCCCCAAGCCTGTTGGCCCCATTTTTCACCCTCACTTCCCCATCCCCACATGGAATAACCACAAGAAAGTCTGAATTGGTCCCCTAAAACCCCAGTGTGACCCCAGCTCTGGGGCTACCATGACATGCAGGGAAAGGTTTGTACTCACATCTGCATAAACGTTGGTGCCAAACACCGGTGCCCAGTACGAGGGCTCGTCCTTACAGTGGGCTGGGCAATAAATCCTAGAAAACAATGTATTCAGATTTATTCTCCATATCAGGCCTGCACAGGAAGGCCAGCTGCATTCCTGGGAGATTTCAAGTGCCTGCATCTGGTCTGCAGGTGGCAACAGTGAATTTGATTATTCGCTCCCCTCAGATGACATTTGGTTGTTGCTGCAGAGCTGCAAATAGAGGGATTTGGCCCAGTAGAAGAGGGATTGGTCTTTTATGACCCTTTCAAGGGGGAGTACCTGTATTTTTGCTCAATTCTGTGGACATAATTCAATTCTCTGCATTTGTTCCCCCCTGTCCTGTCATATTTTCCAGAACAAACCTCTTCCATGCTTTAAGGTGGAAAGGAAAACCACATCCAAACCCCAGCAAATGCAGGAGCAAAAAGACAAAGGGTGTGCAGTTACACACTCACACATGAGAGTGAGCTGGGACAGGACTGTGGAGCCTGGCTGATGCATTACTGAAGCCATCCAAAAACATAAAGTGAATTTTTGACTGTGATGCCAAGGAAAAGCATGGTGGCAGAAGGAAACACTCCATTCCCAACCCCTTCCTCCAGTTCAACCAGTAAGATCAGCTCTTCTCCCACCAGCCCTCAAACTCAGGGCCCTCAGCACCTCCTGAGGACAGAGGGGTTGACCCCAGCAGGTTTGTGGTACCTTGGGCAGTGGCTCGCTGGCTTTCTGAAGCGGCACAGTTCAGCTACTGTGGTGTAACAATCCAGAGTCTGTGCTGCCAGGAGAAACATGGAAAGGCAAATTATTAGACCCAAAAAGCTCAGGCTGCCCCAGAAAACACTGCCACACAACACATTTGGTGACACTCATGTCCAGCTGAGAGAACCAGGGGCAAAGCTGCTCCTGGGAGAGGATTGAGCAGGTCTCCAGCAGGAATCCTACAAGCACACCACAAGGTGGCCTTGAAAAGGTCACAGCTTTCAAAGGAGACAAGCAGTCAATCCACAAGATGTGGTTTTCCTACAGCTCCAGATGTGGAGCCCAAATATCCTGACACCAACAGCTCAGGTAGATCTAACCAAAGGGATGAATCTGTGTAGGAGGAGTTTTTCAAAGACATTCAGCAAGAGGGAGTTGTTTAAAAAGCAGAAGAGTGTTGATTTATGTGCTCATCAGAAATGTGTGACTCACTGTCAAAGACTAATTTCACATGTATTATATTTTTCAGTACATTACTGCACCAGGACATTAGCCACTATTTTTTTTTTTCAGCTTTTGTAAATGTTGACACTTGAATGAGACTTTCATACATGGATGGCTCAACTTCCTTCCCTTTACCCTCAGCAGCTGAAGTCTGGATCCCACCATGATCCATCAGCAGGAGATGCTGCTGGAATTGGCCCATTATCACCTATTTCTCTATTTTCCTCTCAGATGCCCCCAGGAAAATGAGGTGGGTAGTGGTGGAGTTGCCTGTGGTGGGTGGGCAGTCACTTGGAGGTTCTAGATCAGCCTAGACCACCACTCCAGGCCTTGGTGGTGCTACAGAACCATTTGACACAACCACTTAAAGTGAAAAAAGAGCCCTGAAAAGGATGATGTTTTCAAGTACCCCATAAAACTCCAGCAACAATATTTTTTTTCCCTCAACTTTTAAAACTTACTTGTGACTTTGGAAACCATGAATGCATTTGAAGGTTTGCTTTTCCTGTAAAACAAGCAAAACAACATTATTAAAATGATAAGCAGAGTAGAATTACTTGGATCACTGTGTCTACAGAAGAGCAACAAAGATGACTGAATATCTGATGGTATTTAAAGCAGAGACTTTTTTGGTGCAGGCAGTACCTGAATGACTCCACACCATTCCTGGTGGACTTCACAAAATCAGGTGTCCTCCCTTTCCTTGTGATATCCACCAGCCCTCCTTTGTTGTCCAGGATTCCATAATGGATTGCAGCACGACAAATGCTGGAGGACTGACAAGAGATAAATAAATGGGGTGTGAAATAAATCAAATAAATCAAATAAATCTCATTCACAGAGCAACACTGCCTGACTCTGTGAAAAACAGAGAAGAAATGAAACCACCACCAAAGCACCAAGTGGAAAATAAGCTGAGTACACTCCCTTGGAATCTGGTTGTTAAATCTTCCTCTCCCAACAAGGTCTTATTCTTTTTTTATTATTATTCTTATTATTATTATTTTAAGCACTGCCTGGTTGAATGGCAAGCTTTTTTTTTTTTTTTATAACAAAACCATACATTTAAATACAATTTAGAGGCAAAGCAGCGTTGGAAGTGAGCGACCAGGCTGAAATATTTCCTGTTCTTGACAAAATACTCAAACCCAAAATATTTCCGCTGACGCCACTTGGAGGGGTTGGGTGTCTGCAGTCACAGAAGTTTGCAGGGCAAAGACACATCATGGGATTGTCTTTGTTGGAAAGAAAACCTGATTTAAAATTTTAAAAAAGCATTTTGTCTTCAAACTTCCTTCACCCCAAAAGTGGTTTCGATGGGAAAAAAGTGCCATGCTTTATTTATAAATTATCTTACTAATTTAAGATCAAGAAAATCAGCCCCAAATTTTATTTAGTTACAAAATTTAAGGGTGTTTTTTATATAAAATTTCTGTTCAGATGGCAGCTACATGAACAAAGAGGTCTTTGTAGGAGCTGCCTGATTGATCCCCATCCCTCACTTTCCATGGGTGTCCACACTAAGGACAATTCCTGACAAAATCACGTCTGGAATCACTTTGCCTTCCCAGAGCCCATCCCTTTTTTCAACACCAAGATGAGGTGTTTTACAGCACCACAACTGGAGAATATGAAAAGCCAAATTGCCCCAGAATGACTGGAATTTCCCATTTCTGTCATTACCACTGGCTCCCACAAATTACACAAGCTATTAAAAGGTACTTACACTTTCATAATAAAATGTTCCAAAGATCTTTCCCTTACTGTACAAGCAGCCAGCTGGGCACAAATACCTGGTAAAGATACATATCTTTGAGGGTGGCAAAAATAAAGCAATTCCAGAAAAACAGACTTTGACTCTATTTCATTTAATAGCCATTCCATTCATTTCACGTAGCTCTCCCATTTTGAAAACAAGATTGCAAAATAGCTGCTTTTTAAAACAGTTGCTCCACCCTCCTTAAGAGCCTGACCAATATTTAGATTCTGTGGATTTGGTTTTTCTCCAAGTGATAAACTGTCCTGTTCTCTGCAGAAACCTTAACCAGAAGCTCTTGACTGGCTGGGAGGGGACAAGCCATGATTTATTGGTCTGGCTTGGACACCAGTGGAATGCATGAAAAAGGCTCAAAAAGTGACTTGGCCAAAATTTGTTAAATTATTTTGGACACCTGAGACTGTGGGTCATCCTGGATGAATAAAGTCAACCAAATCACCTTATTGCCCAATAGGCTGAAGGCCTGCATTAAGAGAAATTTAGGGGTTTTTTCTGTTGGGTTTTGGGGGGTTTTCCTATAGAGATCTACCCAGAGAGTCACAAAAATACAAATTTATCCTATGTTTGCAAGAACTGAGTAATATTTAGTAATAAACTGTAAATATTTATTAAAAATATTTAGTACTAAAAAGTAAATATTTATTTACTTTTTCCCCTCAGCACTCCCAGAGGTATCCACAAAACCCTACCTGTTGCATGTTGAGCCTCTGCACTTGTCTCTCATCTTGGTTTCACAGGTAATGACTTGTGCTGGGGAGGAAAAAAAAATCCAAATAAATACATTTTTTTAAAAGGAAATTGCTCAGCGTGCTCCTCTAGCTACAGAGGTGAGAAACCTCCACACATCTTTCCTGGAGGTCTTTGGTGCAGCGAGATAAAATCTGATTTTATCCAGCCTGGAGCAGTTTGTGCCTCTTTAGCCCTTCAGCTGAGACAGGTGTCTCTGGAATATCAGCCAGGGAGATGCAGCTGACAGCTGAAGGCTTTGATTTACAGCCCCAGGTCTGCAGTCAGAGCTCTCATTCTCCTTTTAATTACAGACTCTCCAGATGCTGGCAGATAAACTTGAAAAGGACCCTCTGGCTTGCCCCACCTTGTTTTCTCAATAAGTGTCTTTTAATCAACAGGGCTTGGAAAACAACTAAGGAAGCACCAGCAGCTCCACAAAAAACTTCAAAAATATTCCTTAATAAAGAGGAAACAAATTATAAACCCCAGAAAAGTCACAGAGGGGGTAAAGTGCTGAGTGTAGAGTGTTTTAAATGGGAGATAAAACCAGTATTGCCTAAATTGATTACTGATCAAGAGGAGCTTTGGTACATTGATATTTTATTGAAATAAGGAGGATGTGGAGCTGCTGGAGTCGCCCAGAGGAGGACACAGAGCTGCTCTGAGAGCTGGAGCCAGGCTGGGAGAGCCTGGGGTTCTCACCTGGAGAGGAGAAGGCTCCAGGGAGAGCTCAGAGCCCCTTCCAGTTCCTAAAGGGGCTCCAGGAGAGCTGGAGAGGGACTGGGGACGAGGGATGGAGGGACAGGACACAGGGAATGGCTTCCACTGCCAGAGGGCAGGGCTGGGTGGGATTTTGGGAAGGAATTGTTCCCTGTGAGGGTGGGCAGGCCCTGGCACAGGGTGCCCAGAGAAGCTGTGGCTGCTCCTGGATCCCTGGAAGTGTCCAAGGCCAGGCTGGACAGGGCTTGGAGCCACCTGGGACAATGGGAGGTGTCCCTGCCCATGGCAGAGGTGTCACTGGATGAGCTTTAATGCCCCTTCCAAACCAAACCAAACCAAACCATTCTGGGGTTCTATGAAATGACTGAAACAAACACACAACTTCTGCAGATTGATGTGCAGAAGGTACAACTTGTTCTTGAGAGCTTTGCCCACCACTCCTGGCAGCTTTCTGCACAATTAGCAGTGAATTTTCACACAGACCACCTCCCCCTCCACTCAAACATCCTCCCAGCTTCTTGATCCCTGAGCTCCTCATCTCCTTCCATACCTTTTCCCACAGAGCTGCTTCAAAACTCACAGGAGCAGAAAAAAGAGAGAAAGTCTGTGACTTACTCATGTAGGATTCTGGGGTGGTTTTCTTGGGCTTGGTGGTTTTGCTGGGCTTGTTTTCAGGACGGTGGAACTGCCCTGGCTTCTGCTCCACTGCCTGTGAGATCTCCACCTCGTTGGTCTCATCAGTCTCAGCGGTGATGGGATCCTCATAGCGGTGATCTTGGCAGAAAAGGGGATTAAAAATAAAGATTACAGCATTCTCAGGCTGCTGGGGAAGTCAGGCAGGTTCATGTTTTGTGGGGATGATTTGGCTGGACAAGGATGTGCTTTTAGACAGCTGGGAGATCAGAAATACCCACTGGGTGCAGCACAGGGCTATTGCCACGACACTCCTCTGTGCATGAAGCAGCATTTACAGCACCTCACAATAAAGATTTGAAGGAATTCCTACTAATCAGTGGAAAAAAGTGCTGATATTCCTTCCTCTGTTTCCCACTGAGCTCTTCCCTCTGGAGGAAAACACAAATTTGCTAAAAAGGGCTCCTATTCCACCAGGGCATCCCCTTCCCTCTCCCTGCTGCAGCCCACCTGCACCCCAGGGTCCCTCCTCAAACCCCACAAGATAAAAAATGAGAAATGCAACGTTGCAGCCAAATAAGCCTCTGCTTTGGGCAAGTCTCCAGGGAATCTCCCTCTTTCCAAGAGCCCAGTTCTCTGGGAAGGAGAGCAATGACCCCAGGAGATCCTGGATGCTGGGACTGCTGCACTGGAGGGCTCACCTGAATAAAATATTTTACTCTACTGACCTCTCTTCCACAAAACCTCCACAGGTCAGGAAAAACCCTTCAGGATCCCCTCCTCTCCTCCAAGGACACAAACTGCTGCATTCATTTTGCAGCCATGAAACCCAAGGTGGGGATGGAGGCAGAGGCTCCATCCCTGGCCCCTGAAGGAGCAGGGCAGGCAGCCAAGCTCTGCCCACCCACGATGCCTCTGGAGGGAGAACATTCCCTTCCCAAACAAACCCCCGAGGACGGGATCGCTCCTGCCGGCACTCAAACCCCCCTGTAGCTCCTGTGCCAAAGCCATGGAAGCTCAGAGCTGCTTCTCCTCGTCCAAGCCCTCTGTTTTCACCAGGAAAACTTGCTCAGTCCGAGCCCCAGATCTGCAGCAGATCAGGGGTTCTTGCTTTCCGTGGCCGACAGTTCCCCGCCAGTCCCAATGCGGGAATATTGAGGATGGCTAATTAAAAGGAGCATAAAGCTGTGGCTGGCTCTAATTAGAAGCTTCCACACGTTCACTCCAGCCTTGTCCCCCAGCCCTGAGGTGCCCCAAGCCCCCAGCAGGTACCTTTGTAGCAGAGGTTGTTCTGGCAGCTCCCGCCGTAGCTTGGCGGGCACTCGGAGCAGGGACGGCCAGTCTTGTACGGAGCTTCTCCGATCCAGTTGCCCCTGGGCACAGCAGAAATGAGCACATTTCAGGCACCCAGACACCCTCCAAAACCAGAAACATCATCCTGGCCCTGCAGCTAAACAAACACTGAACAACTGGCCTCGTAGGAGAAGTGTTCCCCCTTGTTTCACCTCTAAAATGACATTTAAAGAATTGCATGTCTTATCACTTTTATATTAAATTCCAATATAAACACCGGGGTCTTATGTAAACAGAAATAAATCAACAGATTACTGCATTTTGCTGAAGAAACTCCCCAGAAATAAAGCCCATTTTGACATTCTGTCCTGCAAATTTTAGGGGACGAGGAGGTTGAAGGAGCCAGAGTTAAGCTGTGGCTGTAAACTCCTGGGTTATGCCCTTTCTGCTGTCTCCATCTATAAGGCTACATGAGGACAATGTGCACCGAAGCCAGAGAGAAAAGATTAAGTAAAAACTGCAGAAATAGAGTATTTTTCCATCCAGCAGCCCTGAATGGATGACGTGCAGACTCTGCTGGGGGGGCTCTGTGGGAGATGCTGTTATCCCTCAGGAGGAGCAGGCTGTTAAATCCCACCAAACCACGAGCAAAATGTGCTCATCTGACATGGGGAGAGGGGCTCAGAGAACCCACCCAGAGAGCTCTGCCTGGGATGTGACAACTGCAGCCCCACAGTCCTTTTTCCTTTGCATTATTCTGCACTGTGATCCCCTGGAGTCAGATGCTCCCCACACCACTCTGTTTGCATAGAGCAATTTCCCTGTTTCATTTTGTTTTGAAGTTTTAAATTGCCAAGGGCTCAGAGTGGGAATGTTTCTCCTATTAGCCATTAAACCAGAAAATATTAACTGCCATTGCCAGGTAGTAAACTTCTCCTGGATGTAGTAGGCAAGAAATATGATTTTCATTTTGAAATTTAATCAATCTGTCGAGCTAGTGAAATCTTGACTGCTGCAGTTATTTCAGGGTTTTTTTGGCATTAAGCACCACCCCATCCCTTCCCACCCTCTGACAGCAGAGAGCAAGCCTTGCTCAGCAGCACATGCCAGCTCCATCCTGGCCATCTCCTGCTCCTCCTTTCCCTTCCTGTGGCAGGAACATCAAAGCTCCAGCCTGGCCCCAGCCTCTCATTCAGTTTTCCAGGCAATGCTCAGTAGTTTTGAACCAGCCCTGTGCTGCTGTCTAAAGAAAAAATTTAAAGCCACAATCACCAGTCTAGACTGCCTGAAATCTCTTCCCCAGATCCTGAGCTGGTTAAGCAAGCTGCCAGTTTTGGGAGAGCTGGGGAGAGCCCAGCTGCTCTGCCTTACTTGGGGGAGTAGTTGCAGACCAGGTAGACAGCGTTCTCCCAGATCTCTCCCCACACATTCATCTGCTTGCAGACATTCACAGCACAGCCAATCCTGTTGGTTGTGGCCCAGACTATCTGTAAAGGAAATGGAGTTATTGAAAATAAGCGAATTACCCCAATTTAGGCATGGGGGATGTGGGGAGGATGGGCACAAAGCCCTTTACCTGGGTGTAATGTGTGCACATGGCACCTGTGCACCTGTCTGGGCACCATGGGTTGCACTCATGAGGATATGGGAATGTGTAATCTTTCACTTCATCATACCAAGACTGGACATGAAACGCTGGAGATCGATACCTGAGGGGGGGAAAGGGCAGTTGGAGTCAGGATGTTCTGGTAGAAGTTTTAAATTA
>VZRX01010033.1:151019-162990 GCA_013398075.1 Notiomystis cincta
AAAAGTAATGTTAAAGATGAAGAGTTAAGATCAGATATTGGGAAGTGAGGGTGTGGAGGCTCTGGCACAGGGTGCCCAGAGCAGCTGTGGCTGCCCCTGGATGCCTGGAAGTGTCCAAGGCCAGGTTGGATGGGGCTTGGAGCCACCTGGGACAGTGGAAGGTGTCCCTGCCATGGCAGGGTAGTTGGATAATCTTTGAGATCCCTTCCAACCCAAACTGTTGTGTGTTTCTATGATTTTTTCCCTCACATCCACAGCCTGACCTGACTCTGTCTTATTTATAGGTTTGACACGATCCTCAAGAGCTGCTGACCTGAAATGCCCTCTCACTTTTCCACACAACTACAAAATAACTTCTAGTTTGGCAGAAAGTTGTGTTTTGAAAGTAAACAGAAGCCAGGCTTTGCCAAACACATTAAACCAAAAGCCATCTTATACCTATCTTACCACGGGGCAATTTGCTAAATCTGGAAGTTCACTGGCAGCCAGTGCTTTAAGACTTTTGAAAGTGAGTGGGCTTTTCCTCACTCTCATCCCACCAGGAGCTGGCATGGTGTAGTTGGTGCACTACAATCCTACCCTACCTTTTTTTTGGGCAGCAATTTGCCCCTGCACAGAGCCCCCCATGCCCTGTGTGTGATCTCTGCCTGTAATCTGTGTGTAATCAGACTCTGTTTGTGCTGCTTGGGAGCACCAATGGTGTCAAAAGCACCTGTAGAAACCCATCCACATTTCACACACTACGTACAGAGTGAGCAAACAGAATGATCTGCAAACTGTACCAAACCCAGAGCTTTTTGATTGCTTTCAACAGCTCACACCGAGGAAGCTGCCAGAAATCCAAATGATATCATTACCAACTGGAGCTTATCCTTTTGGTCAACTTTTCATTAAAAAATCATTCATTAGAAGTATTTTAAAAACATCCATCTCATGATGTCATGAGGCAAATACTTTCCGAATCCTATTTTACAGGAGAGGAAATGGAGGCAATCAAGTTATGGCCCGTTCCTGAAAAAGCTGAGATAAATCTGATTTTTCTTTCCTCTCAGGCACCACAAAGGGAGCAAGATTGGATCTTCCTCCATCAGGAACCCAAGGCCATTCTGAGCACTTGTAGGACAGCCAAGAACAGCACGATCTTTTGACTTTGTTTCCAATGAATTAACCACTCTTCTTTCCAATCATTACTTAATTCTGCCAGCAAAAATGGGCCCAAGTTTTGTATCAGACTAATTTCACACCAGCAAACTTCCTTTGTTTTCCACCGAGTTCTGCTGGATTTACAACAAACTTAACTGCATTTCCACCCAGGAAATGGGGGAAAAGTGCTCAGGGCTCCTGAGCAAGTACAGAATGTTTGCTGTGCAAAGCAGGTTTAATCTATAACAAGCTTAAAAACAGGGGCTTAACAATAAACCAATTCCACTTTGAGATGGAGAGGAAAATCCATTTGGAAGCTTTAATGTCAGCTTTCCTAACTGGGTTAATGACTCTTGTTTAAAACTTGTCCCAGGAATTAAAAAAAAAAAAAAACCCTGCAAAGTGTTTTAAGTAAAGAAAAATCAGGAGCCAGATAAATATTTATGGAAAACACAGTAAGAGATAATTAAATTCTGAACTGAATCCAGACACAAATTCTGAGCTGAATGCAGACGTTGCTCCTGAGAAACTTCAGCTTTCAGCTACATGATGGCAGAACCCCCCTGAAAGAGCAGGTTTGGGAGCAAGGGCTCAGACTCCTGTACCTGTTCTCCTCAAGGAGTGACCTTAAGCACGTTACAGAGGTGTCACCCCGAGCTCCAGAGGGATGGAGGAGCCCAAAGCAGTGCTGGGTTCCTGGGAAGCGTCACTGGAAGGTGGCTGCAGGTGTCACCACCATAACCACCCCACTGAAGCCACCACAATCAACGATCCCCAGCTCTTCTCCCACCTCCCCAGGGCTCTACCAAGCCTCAGGGCAAACCTTCCCATCCATCTCGAAAGGAGGAGCCATAAACCACCCTTTGTGATGGTCCTGCAGCACCCCAAGCCTTACCTGCCCCAGTGAACCGCCAGGTTCTGCCCAATTGACCTGATGAGGTCACTGGGCCCGTGGTCCCAGATGCACTGCCGGGCCCAAGCGTGTGCTGACCGTTCCAGCTCCTCATCCCAGGTCTTCAGGGCATGGGGACAGAAAAGAACAGGTCAGTTTTGCATCCCAAACTCATTAGATCAAGAGATTAAACCAAGAGAAGTTAGTGGAGAAAGACTAAGGTACAGATCACCCCCCATGTCCAGCCTGTCCTGGGGAAGCCAGCACATTTCTGTGATGTGTCCCAAGCTAAAATCACATTTCTCAAGATGTTCCCCTGCCAGGAAAGTCCAGGGCACTAAAGGGTCTATGATTTTCCCCAGCTGATGCCATGCTTCTCAGGAAATGCTTCACTCAGGTCACCAGAAAATACACAAACCCATGTGGGAACATCTCAAGAACACATCCAGACCAACCACCCTAAACCACAAGATATTCTTGGCAGTTGTTTTTCTAATACGTTTTAAAAATTTAAAAATTAAAAATTTTAATTCGAGGTTGGAGATCCCCTGATCTCCAACACGACACATATTTCCGAGTCCTGCAAGAGTTCTAACATACACTCAGAGCTTTGATGTACTTCAGCATCATTTTTCCTCCCCTGTCCTTCCTGTTGGGATATCTCCAGGCTTTCTCATCAAGGAGAAGTCCAGCAGGGGAGAGCTGTTGGTGTGAAGAGCTCCACTACCTCCACCACCACACAGCTGGAGATCTTTGATCCAACCTCTTAATCAAGGAGTGTGGGTCTGAGTTTCTCATCTCCCCTTCTCCTTCCAGAATAAATGAAAGTCCACAAATACATCAGAGGTGGCAAAGTCCCAGGGTTTTTGAGCTTTTTCCACTCTCGCTGCAACAGGCATCACGTTAGAAGTGACAAATCCCATTTCTGTTCCCACTGAGGGCAGGATGCTGGGCTGAGATCACTCCTCATCGAATATCACCCAGTAACGAGCCAAAGGAGAGCTCCAGCATGACACAAAGGCAAACAGGAAAGCAGCTCTGCTGGCTCTGCTGCCCAGGAGAGTATTTGTTCTAAAGGCCAGACTCGCTGGGCCCAGCAGCCAGTGCCCTGAATTCATTGTGTAATTACTGACAGCTGCTCTATTTACAACAGCCCTTAGAGGATAATTCGTTGGGATTAAAATATTACCACACATTCCTGCAAACAGAACCAAAGAGAAGAGAGGCCTCGTAGTGTGTATCCAGCCCATCCACGTGCCAGCACGAGACTGTCCTCTTTGGACATTTACCATCACAGCCAGCTGCTCTTTCCAAGCCCTGTCTTCTCCAGAAGAAAAGCAGCTTCTGATCTCAAACATTTCAAAGGACCTGTCAGAGCCTGGAGGGCTGCAGGGCATCCAGCTCTCAGACACATTTAAAAACCATCAAGTGTTCATTCTGACACAGTCTGGGGCAGTTATAGCTGGGATGGGGAAGGACTGAGCATCCCTGGGTAAGACAACAGGAAAACACGGTGTCTCCTGGAACTTGGTGTGTCTCCACTATCTCAGCGAGGCAAACATGACCTCATCTCACTGAGCTCACAGCCCAGGCCTCCCAGAACAGCTTATCATGAAGCTCTCTCAGCAACCCAGATTCCAGCAGCATCCCAGAGCTGCCCTGAGCTCGCCAGCTCGGCTTTGGACCGAGCAGTGACCAAGCAAATTCATGTCAGTCTGCAAAACCCCGTGTGGACACAGCTCTGACACAGGGAACAGAACCGTTTTCCTTCTCAGCCCTCCAGCTCCTTGAAAGTGATGGGATCAGACCCACCACACCCCCTCAACCCTCTGCTCAGGCAGCCTCTTGCAGCTGTGCCAAGACACGGCTTTTTGTGGTCTCCCACTTTGCGGGCTCGGCAGTGACCGGCCACAGCCGCCCTCCTCTCCAGCACAACAGCCACAGAAACTCTCCCAAGACGTTCTGCACTCCGAGCTCCTCAGACTTTCTTCCCAGCTTCATTCCCTGCAGCCCTGGAGGTGGAGATGTTCCAACTCTCCTAATTTGATGCAGAGACGTCCTGAGCAATAGGCCATTAAATGGGAATTAACGCAAGCGTTACAGCTCCCTTTGATACCTGCGGGTAAAAGAAATTAAGTCGGACAAAAGACACTCAACAGGTAATTGGGAAGGAGCTCCATCTCCACACGGCTCTTTGCTGCAGGAGGAGAGAAGCTCATTTCTGCAGGCATCAGATTACAAAGCCATCCCATCTAAATTAGAGCAGTTATTTGCCTCTTGCTTCTCAGACGCGAATGCGGTCAGGAGGCTGGAATTATTTCAGAGCAATAAACATAGGGGGGGAAAAAAGAGACTTTCCCAGCTATACTTGCAAGAATTCTTTATGCCAATATTCAAAGCACTATCTAGGAAGATGACTGAAGCCAGAGGGGCAGCGAGCCTGTGCTCAGTTTCCCTCAGAAGCAGAGGCTGAGAATCCTTTGGAGGTGTTTGATTCCAAGTGATTTAGCACATGGACTCTCTGTTTTCACTCCTGCAGGTTTATAGTGGCCTTTCAGAGTGGAGCACACAGTGTACATGTGAAATGTATGCATGGCATACACACATCTCACCACAACTCGTAGGTTCAGATTTAATAATGCATCCCACAAGGAGTCTGCTCACTCAGCCTAACGAGTTTGCCAACCCCAAGCCAGACACCTGAATTGCAGTGATCAGGTTACTCGCTCATTTTCCTCCCCAGCTCAGACTTTCTGCAATACTGGCAGCTTCCTTTTAACAAGTGGCATCAAACTCCAGGACTGACATGTCCTGGCAGAGCTCTGGAGACGCTTTCTGCTAACCCCCAGAGAAATCCCATCCTGACAGGGAGAGCCACCACCCTACAGTTGAGAGGAAGGATGCATACCTTATACATGAAAACAAACTATTTTCCTTCCAGCAATCTGCACTGAGAACAGTTTTGCTTTATCCAGCTGTCTCTGGGGCCGCCACAAGAGGAAAGATTTCTGCCTTTCATCACTGCTGAAAGCATCTGACTAAGCCATCTTAAAAGGTCACCATGCCTCAGGATCTATTATGTCCTTTTTCCTCTGAGTCCGTTATGTCCTTTTTACTCTGGGACTATTAACAAGGAGTTTGTTTTGGCCTTGGCACCCGTCCACCTCTGCTAAACAGTCCAAATGCACACTGCAAGTGTCGCTCATGGAGCTGATGGAGGGCTTAAGGTAATTTTGAACTGGCCCAGCTTTGTCAGAAGTTGTACACTGCTCCCTCACTTTCCATTAGCACTGAATACCTGTGCCAGCTTTCAATTAATTACACAAACCCAGCGGCTAAACCGTTTTTGCTTCGTTTTTCAGTCCACTCTACCTTTATCCCCTATGTATATAATAATTCTTTTGATCTCCAGACAAGTCATAGGACTCACTCTGTTCCTGCTTTCTTATTAGCAGTGTCCAACAGCTGAAGTTCATCCAGTAGCAGTTAAATATGTCCTTTTCCTGGAATATATTAGGTCCCATTTCCATTTTAGACCACTTAAATGCATCAGATATGGAGCTGGGGGAAAGGACTTTCACAAGGGAGCATTTGGAGGTTGATGGGAAGAACAAGCTCTACCCACTCATCCACAAATTACCCCAGCACGTCTCCAGTGACGCTCCACTCCAGCACCAAGGGAAAGGGAAAGTTTGTCTATGGTTCTAAAGACAGACCATCCTCTTAAACGAGTCCAAATGAGAAATGTCCTCTGCAGGACAAAGGATTAAAGAGAAATTTCCCTTCAGCATATACATGGCATTTCCAAGTCATCCTGCGTAAACACGAGCACATGAAAGGCTGATTATAGCCCTTCCAAGCAGCACCATCTCATACTCAGCTCCTTTCTTCAGAGCACATAAGGCCCTTTCATTTGCCCTCAATCACCCATAAAAACCACTAGAAAAGCTCCCTGAGCAAAGGCAAACACAGAAGTGCAACCACGCCGCGAGCGCAAACAGCGGCCGGGCCGTGGACACTCGGCAGCGGCGGCTCTGCCAGCCCCACGGCCAACCAAAACACCTTGGGCTTGCTCATGCTTGGTGTTTACCCTCTGGAAATCAATCAAGTTGCCTCTCCTGGCAGAACTTCCCTGCAGGATAACGTGAGAGCCGCTGAGAAAGGGATACAATCCCCGGTTCTTAGAAAGGCACAGCGCTCCGGGCAAAAGCGGGACCAAAACCCAGCTGGTGTGACCCCAGCGAGGGACAGCTGTCCCTCCTCACCATCCCCTGCCCTCCCTTCTCTTGCCCTTCTCCCTGCAGTCACAAAAGGCAGGATTTTCCATTTGCAGCCCTCACTTCAGCACAGCTGGCAAACCATTTTATATTACATTTAAGTGTACTTTTCTTTTACCCTTTTAAACAGGGCCTTAACAAATCATCCATCATTTGATCCGTCAGCAGGAGTGCAGAGTTGAAGTCAGACTAGTTTTGGTCAGAACTGTATTTGCACACCGGGAAAAGGCACACAAAAAGTAATTATTTGCCTACATCGTTTTGTGGCCCTGTAATATTTTGATGGCATGGCAAAAATAGCTCAAAGTAGAGTCTCTGGCATTAGGTGAAAAAAAACTATTCATGTGAATTGTTGATGGCAAAGGCATATTTCATACTCCTCCAACTTTTAAGTTCTCTCTCTGAAGTGGGAGAATACATTGACCAAACTTTTATTTTCGTTTCCTGAACTACAAAACCCAACAGCACTGACCCAGGAACTCCCAAAGCCTTTCCAGCTATTTCCAGTGTTGGAAATGCTTTGCAGATGGAGCTGCACTCCTCAGGCCCCGTTTCCCTGTGGTGCTGTGCAGATTCCCAGTAGCATCGTGGAGGTGATCAGTGTGTGACTGAGGGCAGGGGCCACCTCCAGCGTTGGCACCAAAACCACCAGAAGATTCCCTGAGCAGACTGTGGTGTCCCCACAAGAGCCTGAAAGCTTTCCCAGGGAGAGCAGGGGTTAAAGAGTGAGGAAAATGTGCTGCTTTTATGGCAGGAAGGTAATGGAAGAACCTGCTGAGGCAGGCTGGGGAATTGCCATCACCGGAGATGCATCCAGGGCTGGGCCAGACGCTCCTTTATGAATAATGGAACCAGTCCTGAAACTATGCAGAGGATGGACTTGATGATCCACCAGCAGCCCTTTCCAACCAAAACAGGCCACTGATCTAAAGCATCCTTCACTGTGGAATGAAAGGCTTCAGGAAACCTCTTGAGAAAAACTTACTTCAGAGGAAATTCGCTACACCTCTCTCACAGCAAGGAAAATTAAAATACAGTTAGGAAAAAAAAGTAATAATAAAGTGATGTATCAGGCTCTAGACTCACCATGTATTCCATGTTAGAGGCCACTGGATACACCTGACCTCTCAGTTTATTGTGGAGCATCAGTATCTCCTGTCTGTCTGAGAATAAAATGGCTCTCTTGGATCTGGAGTGAGCTTCCCCATCCTGATATTTACTCAGGATGCTCTCCAGGTGACTCGAGTTGGGCAAGATAAAGCACTCAGCTGTCTCTGTCAGCAGCAGCACACATCCAAGGGGAATGATCCAAGGCAGGGCAGGACTCATGCTGCCTCCTCAACAGCCAGCAGAAGCAGAGATGAAGATGATGGTGGGTTTTCCTGCAGGGACTCCCGTGGCTCAGTGCAGGTCTGGAATTTGGGGAGAAACAGGCAGTCAGAGCAGTACCACAGGAGCTCTCAGTGCATTTGTCCCCCCACCACGAGGTCACACAGCCCAGATTTGTGCTTAGACAAGAGAGGTGCTTACAATTACTGCTCACCCCAATAAAATCTGAACACCACCACGAGAGGTGGGGACTCAGTTTGTCACACCTGGGAACCCCAGTGGTGCTGATTTGGGAGTGAACACTTCCCAGGCATGCAGCAGGATGCCTCCTGCACCCCTGGCATCCCTGGTGGAGCTGCCACCCTGCCATGCCACCAGCTCTGAGTAACCCCAGCTCCATCCCTCCCCGGGCAGGGGGACATTTGAAGCTGTCCCCCCCAAAGAGCAGCCCTTAAAGCCGAGAACGCTTTTATTTTATGACTAAAAGAGAAAGTAAACTCCTCAGCGAGCCGGATGAGGAGGTCAGGCGGCAGCAGAGCTGCTGCTGAGGCTGCAGCAGAGCAGCTGCCGGGCTCTGTGGATGCGGCTGTTTCTGGGAAATGTCACGGCAGGGCCGAGCAGCCCCGATCCCCGCTGGCACCGACGCACCGGGGCTCTCGCTGACGCTTCCCGGCGGGCGGGAGAGGCGCCAGGGATGTGAGTTATGGAGCAGCAGGAGCAGCCGCCCTCCCCCGGCCAGATTAGGTGTTCCCAGGCACTCGGATGCCGTCAGCACCGAGAGAGGGTCTCGGTTTGGCCGCTCGACAGCTTCGTTTAATCCCTGTCCCTCGCTCCACGGTGCTCCCGCTCCACCTGTCATTCCCAGGCACTTCCACCCCCCGTGCTTCAGTTTATCCATCCAGCGATCCTTGTGCGTCTTGGCTGCTTTTCCTTGGGCCAGGAGCTATTCACAGGAGAAGAAATGTGCTGCAGGGCTGTGCAGCACACACTGCCCTTGAGCAGGATCCAAGAGCCCCTGGAGCGGGATCAACCCATCGGGGCAAGAAGCATCTGTACAGACAGTGCAAGCACAGGATCTCCCTGCTTAGGGCTAATTTTTGGAAGGAAGCTTCCCCATCCCCGTCTCCAACACGAGGTGAGGATCTGGTTTTGACAGCACTGTTGAAAGCCACGCTGAAAGCATTCCTAAATCACGGCAGGAAACAAACCCCAGATTAGCAGGAACTATTCGAGAAGTTTCATCCAGTGACACGGGATTTGGACACTGAGACCAGATGAGTTGGAAGCCAACCAGAGCAGGGAAGAGCCATCTAACTCCCAGCTGGAACAGCCTGAGCACAAAGCCCCGAGCCCCTGTTCCCCCAACCCAGCACAGCAGCATCTCTGGAGAACAGTGGCGAGCACAGGGGGCTTTGCACAGCCAGGGACCCCCAAAACCCTCTGAGAACCCCCAAAACCTTGTTGGCTGGCTGCACAAAAGACGCAGAGTCCCTGCTTGAGGCTTCTTTCTTGGACTGAATGTTCAGGCAGATGAAAACCAGCTGCCCTCAGCCTCTCTCCAGGCAGCGCATTAAGCCTTTGCCTGGGTACGACAATGCAGGATGTAATTTGCTCACTTTAGGGAACAGCTTCTCATCATTTCCTGCTCCACGAACACACACGCCTTGTCCCCAGCTCCAGGCACACCTGGAGGACAGGGAGGGCGTTCGGTGGCCCGGGGACAAACACTCCTTTAACCTCCTCCTCTCCTCAGCCCCGTTTGCGGCATTCGCTTCCCCCCAGGCAGGAGAACGGCTTTCTAACCCGGCTACGGAGGGGTAGGGGAGGCAAAAGGAGCAGTTGCTTTTGTAGGCTGACCCAAATTCAGGGAACAATTCCTACTTTGAGGCACTTCCCCGGGAGTTTAAAAATAGCTGTACTGCCACGGCCATTCACAATGTGGCCATTTAGCCCCGGCCGCTCTCCCTGCAGGAACAGCCGGCCCTCAGAGGCGGCCGTTGCACCCCTCGTTTGGCCGGGTGCCCTTTGCTAAACAGGAGCCCAAATCCACCACCCATCTAAGGCAAACACTGAACTTTCAGAAAGGGCAGATTGAAAAAATCAGCTGTAGCATCTGAGAGCCGGAGGAGCTGCCCCGCTCACGGCTCCGCAGCGAGGCCGGCGCGTCTGGCTCGGCGAGCCAGCCAAAGCCTCGCAACAGATGGTGCTTTATTCCTCGGGATGTGCTTCCCTGGGTGCCATTTGCCAGCAAAAGGATACCAGCACCTCTCTGAAATGAGGTCACTTTGGCTTTATCTTCTATTTCACTGGGGGTGTGCAAGTCCCTTCCTCCGCTTGGGCTTGTGGTGAGGAGGGCTGAGCATCCCAAGGAAGGATAAAGGGAGCAGAGAGGGACAGGGGGCAGAGAGCTCCCTGCCCAGATTAATTGAAAGCAGCTGAAAGATGCTCACGTTTCAGAAGGCTCTCACGGATTTCAGATGGATTTTCAGCCATCTGCCTCCCAATATCCTCACATCCAGGTGCAAAGAAACACTTGGACATGTGTGTTCCAGCCCAGCCCTGCAGGGCTGGGGCGATGCCCTGGGGCTGCAGGGGGAGCTCCTCACCCAGGGAGGCTGAAATCACGCTGCCTTTGAGCTGGGGTTTGACATTATCCACAGAAAATTATCAGCTGACAGTCAGCTGAGGAAGCCTCTGCTGTTGATTTCAAGGGTTCAAGAGGAGCACAACCTTCCTTTAAACACATGAGGCCCTTGACACTGGTGCCAGGTGAACATCTGGGAGCCATCAGAAAGGACTGAGTCAGCAGAAAAGGACTCCTGAATATGCTGTAAAGCCTGTCCAAAGTGGGGAGAAATGGGAGGCCTTCTTCTGGGGTCTGAGGGAGTTAAGAGCAGCACTGGACTTTGCAAAAGATTATTTTTAGAAAGCTATTTCCCCAGCTAATGGATGGTGTCTGCTCTGCACGGAAAGCAGGAGAGCTGGTCACATCTGAAGCCTGGCAGAGACACTGCTGAAGCCACATGCAGGCTGATCCTGCCTTTGTGTCCTCATGTCACCTCATTCCTTGGGGACACTGAGCTTTGGCTGCCTCCCTGGTGAAGCACACGAGTGGGTGCCTGCTCCTGGGTTATGGGTGACATTTGCAGCTAAAACATCCCAGGGCCTGGGGAGTTACACATGGCACCAGCTGACAAGGAAGGAAAAGGCAAAGTTAGCTCAGGATGTCAGGAGAGAACCTAAAACAGCAGAGCAGAGGGGAGTTAGCCTGGGATCAGCTTCTAAACTGAGCCTGGGATCGGCTTCTAACCCGGGTTAGCCTGGGATCAACTTTAACCTGTGCAAAGAAACACAGGGATAAAGACACAACATAATGCACCAAACTCCAGGTCATCCCTTTCCCTGGGATGCACACACTCCAAGCCTTGCAGAATTGTGCTGGCTTCCAGAGACAGGCAGGATGACAAGTTCCTTGACACAGGACAAGGGTGACACCCTGCACTGAGCACACCACACACTCAGCATCTTCAATGCCATGGGCCAAACCCCTGGATATTCCATTTCAATCCACTCCCACAGAACCCCAGTGGGTGAGTTTCTACGTAAAACCACGTGGAAAAGCCAGAGGTAAGCATGTGGTGATGCTGAAATTCCTTTCCTACAGGACCTGAGAGCAGGGCTGCACACACACAGGCAGCCTGCAGCACACAGAGGTGCCCACAGGTATCAGCTCCTCGGGGCTGCTGCAGCATCCCTTGGATATTTTCTGAAATAGAAAATCCACTGCTGTACTTGCAAACTCCTCCCATTCATTCAAGATTAATGCTTGTTAATCTTGCATTCACATCTGCAGAGCACACATGAGGGGAAGCTCAAACAGCATTGTGTTATTTTACTCCATCCAGGCAACTTTTTGGAGAAGTTTCTAAAACTGTGCCTTCTCACAGAGTCATTTCTTGCACTCACACCACCCCCAAAACCACATTTCAGAAGCCAGGACAGAACTTTACACTTACCTTGCTGAGTACTTCCAAGTCTCCAGGCAATTGCAGCTCCTCCAAGCCTGCTTGTGGAAAATAAATTAATCTATCTGAAATATCTAAGCGAGGAGGAGGAGGAAAGGATGGAACAAGCCTCAGGAGGTGCGAGATGTGCAAGGTCTCTGCTCAGCAACTCGGACCAACTGCAGTCTCAGAGAGCTCCCCGGTGGTATTTATGCTCTCCAGGCAAAGGGGAGAACCCTGGATCATCCCCAGTGACAACGGGCGTGGAGCAATAACGAAAAGAAGAGGGAGGGGAAAAGGGGGGGAGGAAAGCCACGAGGAGAGGG
>VZRX01010033.1:163217-216763 GCA_013398075.1 Notiomystis cincta
GCGGGGGGGGAGGAGGAGGAGGAGGAAGGGGGGGCTGCTCCTCATCCTATAAAAGTGTTCGCTGTGCTGTCCCAGCTCTCGGCTCTGGGACTCGCAGGAATTCCAGGGGCACGGGGAATCCTCCGCGCGGAGGGGGGACCGCGACGCCCCGGTGAGAGACTCGGGTGACAAGGGAGGGAGGAATTCCAGGAAGGAATTTTCCCTGTAAGGCACTAAAGCCAGCTGTCTCCCCTCGCCTGCCGGCTCAGCCGTTCCTGCTCCTCGCAGGGAAATCCCACAGACAGGGCTGTGGGATTTCCCAGCTCCAGCCCCTCCAGTAAACCCCACGGCATCCCCTTTTTCTCCAGAGCTGGACTTTCGCTGGGAAACAGGAGATTAATCCACCTCTGTAGTTTGCTGCCAAAGCTNTCTGAGGGAGTTAAGAGCAGCACTGGACTTTGCAAAAGATTATTTTTAGAAAGCTATTTCCCCAGCTAATGGATGGTGTCTGCTCTGCACGGAAAGCAGGAGAGCTGGTCACATCTGAAGCCTGGCAGAGACACTGCTGAAGCCACATGCAGGCTGATCCTGCCTTTGTGTCCTCATGTCACCTCATTCCTTGGGGACACTGAGCTTTGGCTGCCTCCCTGGTGAAGCACACGAGTGGGTGCCTGCTCCTGGGTTATGGGTGACATTTGCAGCTAAAACATCCCAGGGCCTGGGGAGTTACACATGGCACCAGCTGACAAGGAAGGAAAAGGCAAAGTTAGCTCAGGATGTCAGGAGAGAACCTAAAACAGCAGAGCAGAGGGGAGTTAGCCTGGGATCAGCTTCTAAACTGAGCCTGGGATCGGCTTCTAACCCGGGTTAGCCTGGGATCAACTTTAACCTGTGCAAAGAAACACAGGGATAAAGACACAACATAATGCACCAAACTCCAGGTCATCCCTTTCCCTGGGATGCACACACTCCAAGCCTTGCAGAATTGTGCTGGCTTCCAGAGACAGGCAGGATGACAAGTTCCTTGACACAGGACAAGGGTGACACCCTGCACTGAGCACACCACACACTCAGCATCTTCAATGCCATGGGCCAAACCCCTGGATATTCCATTTCAATCCACTCCCACAGAACCCCAGTGGGTGAGTTTCTACGTAAAACCACGTGGAAAAGCCAGAGGTAAGCATGTGGTGATGCTGAAATTCCTTTCCTACAGGACCTGAGAGCAGGGCTGCACACACACAGGCAGCCTGCAGCACACAGAGGTGCCCACAGGTATCAGCTCCTCGGGGCTGCTGCAGCATCCCTTGGATATTTTCTGAAATAGAAAATCCACTGCTGTACTTGCAAACTCCTCCCATTCATTCAAGATTAATGCTTGTTAATCTTGCATTCACATCTGCAGAGCACACATGAGGGGAAGCTCAAACAGCATTGTGTTATTTTACTCCATCCAGGCAACTTTTTGGAGAAGTTTCTAAAACTGTGCCTTCTCACAGAGTCATTTCTTGCACTCACACCACCCCCAAAACCACATTTCAGAAGCCAGGACAGAACTTTACACTTACCTTGCTGAGTACTTCCAAGTCTCCAGGCAATTGCAGCTCCTCCAAGCCTGCTTGTGGAAAATAAATTAATCTATCTGAAATATCTAAGCGAGGAGGAGGAGGAAAGGATGGAACAAGCCTCAGGAGGTGCGAGATGTGCAAGGTCTCTGCTCAGCAACTCGGACCAACTGCAGTCTCAGAGAGCTCCCCGGTGGTATTTATGCTCTCCAGGCAAAGGGGAGAACCCTGGATCATCCCCAGTGACAACGGGCGTGGAGCAATAACGAAAAGAAGAGGGAGGGGAAAAGGGGGGGAGGAAAGCCACGAGGAGAGGGGTGTTGGTTGGGATCCAGCAGTTCAAGGGCAGGCACTGGGGCTCAGAGGGGCAGGACCGTCCTCCTAAGGCGGCAANCCAGCCCCTCCAGTAAACCCCACGGCATCCCCTTTTTCTCCAGAGCTGGACTTTCGCTGGGAAACAGGAGATTAATCCCACTCTGTAGTTTGCTGCCAAAGCTCTCCCAGCGCTGACATTCCCCACGCTCAGCCGCTGCACCAGCGGGAGCTTCAGGAAATAGGGAATGCAAAAATTTGGTGAAGCACGCAGGCAGGACTCACCTCTCCGCCGATGTCCCAACAGCTCCAGCTTTGGCATCCAGCTCCGTGGTTTTACTCACTGTCAAAGGAAACGATTGAGCAAAAGACAAGCTAAAAGTTCCTTCCTTTTTCTTGAAGTAAACAAACAGGGAAAACCCAAATCACTCACTATCGTGAGTAACAACGTGAGCGTGTCACAGCACCTCTGTGCTGCTCCGGGCATCCCCATCCACGGGATTCCCGTGGGAGCCGCATCCCGCAGCACTGCCAGCGCATCCCCCGGGATGTCCCCCTGAGGAGGGGCACCGGCCACACCCAGCACGGAGCCAGGGGAGCACCCATCTCCTGGGAGCTGGCACATCCAAGAAAAGCAGCTCTGATTTTTCCAAATCCACTGCCTTGTCCTCTTTCCAACGTTCTTGGGGGGGGGGGGAAAGTCCTTCCATTCTTCTAACCAGTCAATATTTATTTTGTCAGGCAAAACACCAACCACTTTTATTTACTGTTTACTAGGAGACAGTTTACAAGATATTCCCAGGGGTTTGTTTAAACCCAGCAGTGCTCGGAAAGCAGAAGGACATTTATCAAACTGGTTCAACAGAGCAGGAGCAAATATTGGCAGCTGGGAGAGCACCACTGCTTGGAGCAAAAAAGCAACCCTCTGAAGTCAGCAGCACTGCTGATTCCATCCCTGACACCACTTTCCTGAGAAGTTTTCAGGAAGGAACAGATTGTCATCACCAGGGCTGTATCTTCCAGCCCGTTTCAAACAGCCAGTGCTCACCAGGCAGCCCCAGCCCCACAGCCTGGTGCAGCCACCCCAGCCCCTCCGGCTGCTCTTCCCACACTCTCCCAGCTGTATTTACAAAGAGTTTCTATTTACTTCCAAACAAACTCTGTTTGGGAACCAACAGCTCGTGGTCCAGCCAGTTGGACCTGGCACTTGGGCCCTGCCAGGAGCCGTTCAGTGCAGTTTGGGCAGTTTGCTCCCAAAAAAAGCTCAGACTTTGACACCAACACAGGCAACTCAAAGACCACCCAGAACTGGGCTGACAGAAGGTTCTGCTTTACTGTAAAAATCACTCTATCCTCTTTTTCCCCCCCTGCTCTTGTGATTCCCTCTGGACCAGTGAGTTTGCTGTAGGCTTATTTAACCAGCTGAAGGATGCTGCAGCCCCCCAGTTCCTGATCTCCCCAAAACACATCGAATTTCACCCCAACACGATGAACCCTGGTGCCCTCACACAGGCTGCCACCCCGAAACCACCCAGCTCCCCAGCCCTGACTCACAGCCCTCAGAAGGTGCTGCTCACTCCAATTACCATAAAGCTGAATTAACTCATTTTAAATCTCACATACCAACACACAGATAATTTCCAGACCTCGGAGGAATTTGGTATTTTGTAATCTCCGCAAACATCCCTATGGGAAATTAATCCCTGTAGGATGGTTTGGGCTGTCTGATTGCTCCATCAACCTGGCTGCTTTACAAAGATTTGATTTTTTTTATTTATTTTTTTAATATACACCAGGATGGTTTCAAAAGACATACACAGGGCCTGGTTGTGCTCAGGGATGAGCAGAGCCTGGAACAAGAATTTTTACCCACCTCATTTTGTCTTGAGTCAGCAGCTTGGGGTCATATGTTCCACCGAAGCCAAAACAATCAGAAGTTACTTTTAATCATTCCTCGTTATTACTGCCTTGATTATAACGTCTCCATTTCATATGTGGTAAAAGCCACATAAAGCAGGCTGCATATATAAGTATATATTAGGAGAGAGGCTTTTAATGGAATAGCCAATGGATGGGAAGAGACACAGATTTCCCTGTGCCCTCCTAATTGACCAGGCAGACAGCGAGTCTTGATCTGCACTGGAATTAATGCCCCTTTATTTCCTATTTAAACAAGAGCACCAACGGCCCCAGAGCAGGGCAGGGTGAGAGGCACAGAGCTGCAGGGCATTCCCTGGATTTGACTCGTGCCCCGGAGCACAGCGAGCACACGGGGATGAAGAGGGGGAAGTGAAGCCCCGAGGGGCAGCAGGGAACCGGCAGAAACTTGTCTGTGATCGCCACCAGCGAGAGCAGAGCGGGGACAGCAGCCCTGGAGCTGCTCCTGACAGCACGGGGCACAGCCACGCTCAGCTGTGGGGGAATCACCCTCGTCTGCTGCCCCTCTCACCCCCTCCTGCCTGGGCTTTGCCTTTTCCAGCAGCCAGAAATCCCTGCCACACACACCCAGCAGGGTGCAGATGCCCCTCTCGTGCCCACGATGCTGCTGTGGCAATGCAGCCACAGATGAGTTACAGCGTGGGGATCCAAATCACAGGAGGGAGAGCCAGGCATTGATAGATTCAGTCCCAAACACACAATTATTGCTTGTGAGCCTGTTTGTTCTTTCTCGCTGCTCTCCTGTTTTCAAGCAGGACTGACCACCCAGGTTCATCTGCAGCTTCTTCTCCACCTCATACTAAAGAAGGTTCCTCTAAATGCTTCATGATGATGAGCTGATGATGAGCAAGAAAACAACTCCCCAGAAATCTGTCCTGTTTCATTGACCAGGAAAAAGTTGAGGTAAAACAATGAAAGAACACAAGCTGCATCAATTTCAGAAAATTTGGGGGTCACCACTGAGTACAAGTGAAATGTGAACCAAAACCTACAAAATCCTTCACTATGAAGGTGGTGAGGCACCTTTTGTCCAGAGAAGCTGTGGCTGCCCTGTGCCTGGAGGAGTTTTAGGCCAGGTTGGACAGGGCTTGGAGCACCCTGGGACAGTGGAAAGTGTCCCTGCCCATGGCAGGGGTGGGATGAGATGAGTTTTAAGGTCCTTTCCAACCCAAATCAGTCTGGGATTCCATGAAAACTCCTCACCTTTGTTCCCACAGTTCCCCATATTCCCTGGTCACATCTGGAGCAGTTCAGGTCTCTTAACCAACACCCATCTTTGGAGCCTTCATCCCAGACCAGGAGGAGAACTGCAATCACAAGCTCTGCAGCCACATCAGGTTATTTACCAATATAAATTCTTCCAAAAAATCCTTTGGGTCATTAAAACCCCCTGAAATAAACCCCCATCTGCAACATCCGAACATTCCCTGCACATCCAAGGCTCGCTCCTCATCCCTAGAGGAAAGCAGCAGACTCAGAGCACGTTCACAAAGACAAACCCTCTGCTGAGAGCTCGGCATCAACGCTGGCAGCAGCCCCGGAGCGGGACCCGAGCTGGCCCAGCCCAGCACTGCCCTCTACCGCAGCCCAGCCCCGAGGGACATCAGCACCTCGGGGATGGCCTGGCAAAAGCACCTTCTCCCATCCCCAAACACCTCGAGGCTTTGATAACCCTCCTCCCCCAGCCCCTCCAGCCCTTCCCCTGCACACCTGGCTCACAGCACAAGGTTTTTCCCACAGCCCTTTGGACCTCATTTTGAAAACTTTGGGATTTAATGTGCTTCTAAAGAACCCCCATTTCTCAAAACCTGGTTAAACTGCAGTAAACAACCACCAGATTTACGGTGTATTGTCGTGGGTGTTGGGGTTTTTCTTTTACATCATCACACTCAAAGCCAATGATCAAAAGCTGCAAGCTCCTTGTTTTGCAACAATGGGAGGAGTTAACACAGAAAATAAAAATTGTGGCTGTGTGTCCACATCACTGTTGCCACATACTTTTATTTCCCCTTTAATACACTGCAGAAGAAGGACTTTAGTGACAAATACATTTGTAATATCCTCAGTGAAAAACGAAAAAAATCACTTCTAGGTAATCCTGAGACACTTGCAAGTCATACTGAGAGGATTTCAACACTTGATTTTTAAACTGGCAATGACTCAATGATTTTTCTGTAAAATAATGACACTTGTAAATTCTATCAAGTATTATTTTACTTACTGATCACCTGCAGTTTTCTCTGGCCAGTCCAGGTTAATCTGCACTATCAGAAATGCACCTCTTCACAATGCACTGGGGACACAGCTAAATAAATACCCAACACAGGCACAGGAGTCATTAACACCAGGATTTCTGCTGTACAGAAAACCACCTGAACCAGGTTCCAGAAACAGGATGTGAGTAAGAACCAGCACAAAACAACAGCAAGTTCAAAACTGGTTTCTTTCTTTTTTGGAACAACCTCCCAATCCCCCAGATCTCAAGTTCTCACCTGTGGGGCTCTGGAGCAATTCCCACTACAGAGAAGCCCTGGGAGCACCAGTCCTTTGGCAGCCCCAGCCCCAGGAGCTGAGGTTTTCCCTGCAAACAGCCAAAACCCAGGTGAGCTTTGCACAAAAAACTGTTTTGGAATTGGTGGAATGTCACCAAAATCATGAGCAGTGTCTCAGTCACCGCCTGTAAATCAGAAAATACCTGTAAAGCAGGATGAACAAAACCATAACAATACATTTGCACATCCAAACAATGGCAGAGCATCATTAAACTTTCTCAGCAGACCAGGAGCACCCCAAAGGGCCACAGGGTTGGGATGCTCCTTCCTACAGCCAGAGCTCTGAGCACGAAACTCCTGGTGTGGGACAGCACGAGAGGGTGGAGGAGTCAGGACAAGCCAGGGAGCTTCCACCACCCCATGATGAAATAAGGACATAACCTCACTGCCACCAAAGGATTAAATAATAGATAGCAGTTGTTAGAGAGAAAGCAATGGGAAGCTGGTCAAGGAAATATTTGTACCAAAAGCTCTCCATGCCAATGTCAGCTGCCTGAAGAAGAGACAAACAAAACATCATCTCCTTCAGAAACAACAGTGCAGGGCTTTCAGGAGGATAGAGAAGGAATTCCATTCCTTCTCCTGGCTGCTCAGTGCTCAGCCCTGCCACAGCCTTTTTCCTCTCCCCTCCAAGTCCAGTTCCACCTGAATGCAAAACACAAACATTTCGAAGTTTCAAGAAGTTAGAAAAGAAAAATCATCTCCATTTCCTTTGGGGAAGGCTCCCTACACCTTGAGAAGTGCTACAGAGAAACCTTGGGAGTTTCCAAGGGCAGGATTCATACCTGAGGAAAAACAAAACACACACACACACCCCTTAAACCAACTTTGTGACTTTTATTGATGGGCGACAACTTTATACTTCTAGGTATCACTAAACTGTGTACAATTAGGAACTCAACATTATAGGAGAGCAGACAGCAAAATTAAACAAAGCAGACTTAAAGAAATATCAATCTTAATTATTTTGCCCATTTTCTTAATTTCATGTACACAGAAGCATAAATGCAGTTTGAAATTTCTTAATAGCAATAAAGTTACAATCACCCATCTATATAGACTAACATCTTAACTCCAAATATTTGATCTGCAATGTGTACTTAAGCAGTTTCTCATCGCACAATTATTAAAATGTGTCTTCCTATCAGGAACCAGCAACTCTGCAGTTTGTACATGTTTTGAAGCACAAAGGACCATTTCCATCTCATACACATCGGCTCATATTTTACCACTTATCAAAAAACTATTGGGGAAGCAGAGAGAGCTTTTTTATTTCTTTTTTTTTTCTTTTTTTTTTCCTTTTTTTTACTGAAGTAAAGATAAAACATTTTCACAGAAATCTACAAGTTCTGTTGCTGGTGCAGGGTTTTCTTCTACTACGCAATTAGAAAGTGGGAATTAAATGCAAATCCCCCTTTTTATTATCTTAGGATTCAGCATTAACTCGGATGAACTTTATTTCTTTTTTTTTTAATATTTTTGTGATTCCAACCGAGCGACTTCATTCCGCTAAAGCCAAAAAAGTCAACACAAACCACGTTGTGCACAAACGGCAGCTTCCTTTATCACTCTATCCCATAGTTGCAAGGGGACAAAAACAAAACAAAACAAAAAAAAGAATAAAAAGGGGAGGGGGGGAAAAAAACCAAAATAAAAACAAAACAAGAAAAAAAAGGAAAAAGATTCACTCAGAAGAGCATTTACAGAGGAGAAGTCGGTGGGAGCTGGCGCTGAGGGCGGGCTCAGAGCAGGTCCACCTGGCGGTAGTAGAGGAGGTAGGCTGTGCGCTCCAGGGCCGCCTTCACCACCTGCGAGTGGTGGATGACCCTGACGGCCTGGTCGTCGATGCGCAGCCACCCGTTGAGGCCGATCTGGAACACGTCCGTGGTGTAGTGCCCGCCCGTGGCGCTGTTGCCGTGGTGGTACACAACTGTGGGACAGAGAGGGCACGGGGCACAGGGGGCACAGGGGGCACTGGGCACTGCCCTGGGAAACACCTCGGGGCTGCTGGGCTGCCCTGGCTTCGGGCTCTGCACCTCGCGGCAAAGCTTGGCTCGGTGCCTGCCCTGCCACGGGACACCTGCTGCTGCTCAGGGTGCTGCAAGCCCTGTCCAGCTCTGGGCCAGAAGCTCAGAGGTGGGGCAGCCATAGAACCATGGAATGGTTTGGAAGGGGTCTTAAAGCTCATCCCATCCCACCTCCTTTCACAGGACACCTGCTGCTGGCACAGGGTGCTGCAAGCCCCATCCAGCCAGCGCTGGACACCCCCAGCTCTGGGCCAGAGTGAAGTCCAGAGGAGCATGCAGAAGTCCAGAGGTTGGGCAGCCATAGAATCATGGAATGGTTTGGAAGGGATCTTAAAGCTCATCCCACCCCCTTTCACAGGACACCTGCCCCTGTCCCAAGGTGCTGCAAGCCCCAGCCAGCCAGCACTGGAAACCCCCAGCTCTGGGCCACAGGAGTATGGACAGGTCCAGAGGTGGGGTAGCCATAGAACCATGGAATGGTCTGGGATTGGAAGGGGTCTTAGAGCTCATCCCACCCCACCCCCTGCCATGGGACACCTGCCACTATCCTAGGTTGCTCTGAGCCCAGTCCAACCTGGCCTTGGACACTCACAGGGATGGGGCAGCCACAGCTGCTCTGGGCAACCTGTACTAAGGCCTTCTCACCCTCCCAGGAGAAAGCATCCATGTGTCCTAGGAGACAAATCTTCATCCCAAATATTCCCCTGGTGGTATTTCTGATGGTTACTGGGACTGGTCTGCCCATGGGGAACTGGAAAACGAGATTTTCCAGCTGCCTGCAGTCAATATCCATGTCAATCCCAATGGGATGACATCCAGAGGCTTGGGTGGGATGAACATCTTGCCTTTGTATGGCTCAGATAATCTCTGTATCTGGAAAAAGGGAACTGGGACTGTGCTGTCAAACCAAGGAACTGCTTTAGGTCCCTGTGTCCTACCCAATCCCTATGGCAGGCAGCTTCTCACCCTCACAGGAAAGGATTTCTCCCAATATCCCATCTAACCCTGCCCTCTGGCACTGCAAAGTCATTCCCCTTGTCCTGGCACTCCCAGCCCTTGTCCAAAGCAGTGTTTCTCCAGCACACCAAATCCCCTGATTCTAAACAAACCCCACTAAACTCAAGAATCTGACACCCACAAGCTACTCCAGTGCAACTGAAAGGGAAACACTTGCTATAATCCCATGTTTCTACAACTCCATATGCAAAATCTGCTTTTGCAATACAGGGACCCCACAGATTAAATACCTGCAAAGAGCCGGTAGGTTCTTTGGCCTTTGGAAATTTTACTTTTCACACCAGGAGAGAGCAGCTCTGGAGGAGGAAAAACAGTCACAAATTAGAAATTCCATATTAAGAGGAACAATCATTTCTCAGAGAAACCAGCACTATCACAAAGGATAACATTTACTGGAAATTTCTCATGCAGCCTTTAAAGAATGGTTGTGGTTCTAATAACTGGTATTGAAGGGAGTGGATTTGCAGGTTTGCTGAGCACTGTAGTTTATGCAAGGTTTAAAAAAACCACTAAAAATTAAGAGAAAAAAAGACAGGAGTAAAAGATCAGACTACTCCATTTTCCCCTTTCATTCCTGCTGTTAGACAATGACAGAAACAATTTCGGATTCCAAGTCATGCTTATAATCTTAAAGGAAAATTGAAAAATAAAATATTGAGTAAAACAAAAGGGCACTGCCTGACAAGGTCCAGACCTCAGCTGAGATACAAGTATACATTAATTTTATTTATTCCTATTTGAGCTGCTGGCTGCTAATAGTCCATTTGTCAGCTGGAAACAGAAGGCATTATTTGGGCAAGCTTCAGATGCTGGACAGTTTCCAATCTCACACTACTTAAAGTCAGTATTTCCTAGGATATTTGTTAAATAAAGGATCCTTGTTTAACCTCTGTACTATGGGTTGTCGACCTTCAGGCTGCATTTTCTATAAAATAGCAGGTTCCTTCCATCAGCCACTCATTAATTAAATAATTGGACAGTTCTCTGAATTAAATCTGTGATAAAAGTATCCAATACTGGCAACAGCCTTGCACAGGGACACAGATCCAAGAGGATCAGTTCCCATATTCGTCCTATATCCTTACTCTATAAATCCACAGGAAGCTCTCATTTGGCCAACCATTGTCTAGGAAGTGCCAAAGGTTTTAAGATCTTTAATCCCAAAAAAACCATACAAAATATTCACCCAAATCACCAGATTTTGAGACAAGGACAAAGACAAGAACTTGTGTAAAAAGAAGACAACTGAAACACAAACAATCCTGAGAAATACAACATTATCTTTCCCATGAAAAGGGGGAAATTCTGGTCACAAATCTTTTACCTTTACTGATTTCCAGATCAACAGTGTACTCGATATTCTTGATCAGCTTCTGACACCCCCCGGTCTTCTCATACACGAAGCGCTTGAGGTGTAAAACGAGAACCGGGGGCAGCTTCTCCAAGGTGAGTCTTCGGCTGATCTCCACCTGACACACACCCAGAGAGGAACAAAAGCTGTCACTTTTTCTTACATCCTCCACGTTCCTCCTTTAAATAAGGAGTAAGGATTTAATTTTAAATACACTAGCAGCAAACCCCACAGATTTGTTGTTATTGCAGTATTAATTTATGATAAAGTCATTTATGACTTAAAGCCCACTGGATTTTCAATCCTAATGTTGTCTTCAAGGAGAACTCAGTATTTTCTAAGAGAAAAACAGTAGTTATGACCACACTTTCCTCTACTAAATAGTGATTTTTATATAATTATAACCAAACAATCCACAACATTTCTGCCTGGAAACCTGGAGCTGAGCTCAGAATTATGTTACAAAAATGTTTTGTCTTCCTAGAAATGAAGACATAAAAATATTTCTTAAAATAACTGCTTAAGGTTTTTCTCCATGTTTTAAATTTAATTTTTAATCTCTTTATTGGTTAACCATCCTTTCTTAATCTAATCCTGTTCTCACTTGGGAGGATTTTGAAAACTTAAGAGACATGAATGTCAGAGGGAACACCTGCAATTCCAGAGTTATCAGCAGTGCACATGGAATTCCCATGGGAGCAATGCATGCACACCAGAGATGGCTTTACTGCTGCCCACCACAGGAACCAAGGCAAGGCCTCAGTGAGCAAAGTTGGATTATTCCCCTCTCTCACAAGTTCTCAAACTGCCAAACCAAAAGCTCTTCCTCCTTGTAAGGACTTCTCTACTGCAATTACTTTTGTAATGTATTATTTGTAAATAGAAAATAAAAAAGTATTTACTCTGAAGAGCTGCTCCTTTACTAAGAGCACCTGGCAATCCCTAGGAATCACTAAGTTATGATATTAAACATAATCTTTACCAGAGCTCAGCCTGTTAATTTAGTCTATTCTGCAGTAAAATCTCCAATAAATTATTCTATCAACTCAAGCCCCAGCTATCTCAGGCCTGGCTTTGTTCCAGAGCTGGCATTTCACTGCTCCAGGAGACTGAAAAGATTTGCACCTCTTTTGTTGAAGTGTGTTCCAACAACTCTTTGTAAAGCCAGAGCTCAATGAAAACCCTTTTAAATTAAAAGTTCAGCACTTGGCTGTGAGGAAGGGGTGAGCAGAGCTCACCTCCTGCTTGGTTTTTGTGGTGTATCCCTGGACAGACTCTCTTGCCACCAAGCTTTCCAAGGCGTCCTGCACGGTGCGGATCTTGTCCGACTGGATGTCCAGCTGCAGGGTGAAGAAAAGCTGCAGAGTGGCAGACTCCTTGGAACTCTGCTGGTAAACAACAGATCTGTGGAGGAAAAAAGAAATCAGAATGTAATGAAGTGTGATTTTCAAACAGACAGAAGCTTCAAATAAGAATGAGTTACTTAAGGAACTCAATTTATGGTTAATTCAAGGTAAAACATAAAAATATAAAGGTTAATGTTAAGTTTTAACAACAGAAATCCCCACTTTACCCCAATTTAAATTATTTTAACATCTCCTAAGAGTATTCTGAATGAGACTGTAACTGAATTGTTTTACTTATGCAAAGTTATTGGATAAACAGCCAAAGGTTAAAGAAAAAGACTGAAATTTTTGATAAAGCTTTTTAAAAATTTCACCTCTTGACTCTTTTTGTTAGTTTAGTTTTCCAAAGTGCAAAGCATCAGTGCTTATCTGTATTTTACTGTAAAAAAAATCACAGCTAATTCCAGATGCTCCAAGAAAAATGCACAAATTTTTCAGCCACTTCACTAAGACCAATTTCACAGTGATTTTAAATTTTTTACTTAAATCTTGCCATGGGAAATATAAATTATGCTCCACTGAGGACTGGCAGTTCCTTTTCTTCCCATCATTTGCTGTGTCCAGACTTTGTTCCTGTATATAAATTATTATGTTGTTATACATTGAAACCAGAATTATAATTAACACAGCTCTGACCTATGTGGCCATGCTGGAATATTGCCAGGTCAGGTAGGAATTGTTTATGTTCAGATTAATTTTAATGTTCAGGATAATCAAAACAGCCCCTTTAACTCAGGTAAAGCCCTGAAGAACCAACAGAAGGCCAGAGCAGCTTTATATTTGCAATCAGAAATTATATTGTAAATCAGAAATTATATTCTACCACCTCTTCAGAATATTTTCTTCACAGGATATGCAGAAATTGATTTGATAGTAAAACCTTTGCTGGGCTATGATTTCTCTGCAATGATGTTCCTTATTAGTATAATTACAAATCTCAACTGGACATGGGAAAATGCAACATCTTCAATGAAAAATTACTCAGGTGCTGCAAGAATTCTCAGGAAAAAATTGTACTTTCCTATCTAAGCTTCACACTGCTAAGAAAGACTTTATAGGCTGGGTTTTTGAAGTAAGTATGCCTAAATAGACATTTAATAGACTCAAGCCTCTCAAGGACAGCCTAAAAATGGCCAAGCCTGAAGTTTCCCCAGCCAAAAGATGCCAATTCCAATCATCTTTTCCTCATTGCTTTCCCCATTGGATTTTTCCAGTTTCTGATGCTTTCTTTAGTGGAATTCTACTGGCAGTTTTATATTCAGTCCTTCCTATCTCCACCCTTGGAGGATGAAGCTTTCCATCATCCCATGGGATGCTGTTTCTGTGGTGAGTTGTGTGCCCTGGTGTGAAGGATAAATAAAGTGGATGTGGTGCCTGCAGATGTTGGATTGGATCCTGTGGTTCTCCTGCTCAGTGCAAGGTTTTGCCTTTTTCCAGTTATTACTTTTGCTTTGTATCATTTTCTGTGCATTTCTACAGAGAATTGCATCATCTCAGTACTTTTTGATATAAAAACTGATGGAATCATGTAGAGATCTAAACAATTCTGACAAATTCTGGTAAATATACTCGAGGTATTATCACCACCCTGGGTATATGAACCATCAGTGCAGGACTCCATCAATACCTACAAACATCTGTCTGCCAAATTCTATGGAAAATGTAATTTTATTTACCAGCTGTCTGGCTCAAACCCCAGAAGAATAAATAATTTCAGAGTATTTCCCAAGCAGAAGGCTCTAGCCCACATTATTCACACTTCTAGACTGAATATCTGGCAACACAGAGAGTCAAACACCAGCAATTAAGTGTCTGTCTCCAATTTAAAAATAATTCTTCAAGTCTAGCAGTTTTGTTTTGCAGTATGGTTTTAGCAAGTGTTTACTCTGCTTTCATTTTAAATTATACATCTCTCCAAACAAGTCAGGAGGCTTCCTTTCCAAAAAATATTCTTTCAGTATCTCCTTTCTGCCTTTGTCTCTGGTATCAGACCTGCATATAAGTAATATCCCACATTCCTTTCATTCCAGCAACATCTTGTAGCAATTTACATTTTTCCAGACTTCTTTTGCCCTTAATGTTTATTTACTATTAAACACAGCTTTCTCTGGGAAGCATTAAGGCTCTGAATAATCAAAAGTCTGCATTTTTTTATTTTATTTCATTGTTTCACTGTCAAGATTTAACTCTGTAAATCTCATTCCCTCTCAGTATCCTTATTTAAAACACGAGACAAAACTCCTCAGAGCTCACAAAAATTAGGTAGCTCTAAAATGCTTTGGAATTCTTAGACAATATTCACAGCATAAATATTCCAAATTCCTTTTCTATATGCAATTCAGGGCTTGGCATCTCAGAACAGTCTGTTCATTTAAGACATTTAAAAAGATTCAGACACTGCAAGTCAAGAAGCTGTAGGAAAAAAGTACTGTACCTTATGTGACCACCAAAAATATCAGTGATTGGAGTCTGGACAAAGTCAGCCTGGCGAGTGACTGAGGATTTGTTCCGAGGTCCCACCTGCTCCCACTCATCCTCACTGCCTTCCCCCTGCTCCTCCTGCTCCTCTTCCTTGGGAACACTCTGAGCCTCGGGGCCGTTGGACACAGAGAGTTCTTCAAGTGACCAAGGGAAAAAACACATGTGGGTTTTGATAAATAAAACATCCAGCTAGATAAAGGATTTGAAAGGTAAAAATACTCAATAGAAAAGGCAAAAATCCCAATGTAAATGATTTTCTGAGGATAAAATGTTTTCACAGATCACAGATTTGATAAATAAAAAGAGAACAAGAATATTCCAAGCTCGCTCCCAGCTGGACACATCCATGTATTAACAGAAAGCAGCTCACTGATGACTGTATGTAAATAGCAAAGTTTGATATATTTTTAGTAATAAATTTATAGGGGAGAAAATTAGAAAGTCCAGTGTTATTCTGGAAACAGAATTATGCCATTATTAAATACAACTCCTTCTCTGCACAGGTATTTTACAGGGAAGCCAAGGCTTAGCAAATATTTTCCCAGCCAGTGCCAAAGTCAGGAGGTTATAAACTGCACACAGCTAAGGAACAAAATATGGTATGGCTTTATATCCTAAAAAATTTGCCCTACTGAAAAGAAATTGGGTAACTAGTGATCTGAATTCTTACTTGGCTAAGGCTTGCAGTATTTTATTTGTAAAGGGGTTCAAGCTAAAGCCTCCATAAACTAAAATAGCATTTTACTGTTCATACAAATTCTAGTAATTGTTGCAAAGTAAATTCTCCTCCAACTTAGTAAGAAATTTCCAGTAATTTAGTATGTTGGTTTATATTAGACATTAGCCATTAGCCATCATTCTAGAAGTTTCCACTTTTTAAAAAAAAGGATCTTAACAGTTGGTTTAAAGATCAGTGAAGAAGACACTGATGTATATTTGAACTCCCATGGAGAGTCAGAAACCACTGACATTGCAGAGTTATAAATGACAAACCCATCTATGCTCAAGACAAGACTGGTCCACTCCAGTGAGCCCCAAATAATGCACAGCTGGGCTCAGTAAAAATGTGTAAATACTGAGTTTTGTTGTTTAGGAGGACCAGGGATGTGACTCTGTCATTCAGAGTATTGACAGAACAATGCTGCCTTTCCAGAAACCCAGGAACTCTTCAGATCAGTCATAAACTGGGCAGAATGGACTAATTTCATCCAGATTTTAACAAAACATTATTTGCTCATCTCTGAGTCCTCTAAAACATGGCATTCTATCCCTAGCCCAACATCTACTCTGTATTATGGAATCACCACACAAAACCAGTATTTGAAATTGTTTGCTACAAAAAAAAAAAATATCCACTAACTTTCATTATGTGGAGAGAGAAGTTTCTTGAGGGTCAGCATTTCTTCATGTAGTCCATTGAGGATAAATCCCAAGTATTCTTCAGCATCCTCTTGCCTCCCCTGAACAAAATATTTTTTTCAATTAACTCTATGATATTTTCATGGTTTGCTTTTAACAGAAGGTTCATGACACTGAACAAATCCAGCTTTCTTCTTATAATTTGGCTAATTTAGGAGCTACTCTAAAGTTATGTCAAATAAAGTTTAGATTTTATTATAACATCTCATTTTTACCCAGTTAAAGCCAAACTGCCCTTAGCAGTAAATACACACATGAGCTCCACAATGGCTACAGGAATTCTGCATTTAAATCCCATTTAACATGTGAGTTGGAATTTTTTTCACCCCATTTCTTTTATAACCACTGTTACAAGCTGCTGTCAAGCCAAGGCCAAATCAAAGGATGGTTTGAATTATTATCTTTTCTTTGAACTGAAATTAAACCTGAACAGGTATTTTCAAGTTTCTGGACCTTCAACCAGTCTTAGCTGAATTCCTCATTAAAAATTAACAACTGTTCATTTCCTAAATGTAAATCAATTGGTAACTCCATTATAAAAAGAGATGTTCCATTCCAACAGTAATTTTTCCATTATTCTGACATATCAAACCACCAAACCTGTAATTACCATTTCCTATAATTCAGGTCCCAAGACAGTCGAGCTCCACTACAATGAACTCTCAGGGAGCTGATTTCAGTGGCATTTGAGCACAGAGCCTGAGGTCTGGCTCTGCAGAGTTCTAAGGCCTGTGACTGCCCTGCAGTTCCTCCAGTGGAGGATTTGAAGTCTCACCTTTTCTGACAGACTTGACTTTATAACCGTCAAGAGCCTGTAAATGTAGGTTGGTTCAAAGGCAGCTCCTGGTCGGATGTCTCTCACTATTTTATCACCCAAAGCTGCAAGGGGAAAGAGAATTGATGTAAGTCACAAGGAAAAAAAGGTTTTTACATTATACCTTCACACATCACTAGATTTAGAGTCCAGCACTTTTTCACCAATGGTTTTATTGCAATTTTGGTGTTTTGAGCTCAGAAGTTTGAAGACACAGCTCTTATCTGTAAATATTGCTTTAAAACATATCACCCTGCATAAACTCACAAACAGTCAGGAAAAGTTCTAAGAAGATTAACAAGAATATCCACAGCCATCATAAAAGACCACTTCTAGTGCTATTTACATTTATCCATTTCTTCTGCACTCCAAGAACATGTCCTTAAACCTTCTGTGTATCTGCAATTTTAACAGATCACTTTTCATCACTGCAGAATAAAAACTCCCAAGAACAAGCCTGACAGAATGTTCCACCTAATGGCAATACAAGGCCTCAGAACTATACTTGAAAACACAAGAAAATGACCTACAAGTAAAATAAGTTGCATAAGCCAGTAGGATTTGTTTTACAGAAAGAAACCACAGAAATGTCTGAACTGTTTGGAAATCACTGGAACAACCAGCTCCTTGTGATATTTCCTTATCATGTTACATAAAGAATAGTTTCAGGAATGTGCTTGTTTCTACAAGTTTGCAATACAACAGACTCAGTTTAAAATTAAGATTAAACAACTGAAACCTCTAAGATGATTTATTTGCATCAAAAAATATTATATTCCTCACTACATGATCATCATTGAGCCTAAATATGTACTAGCAGGAATCAGACACTTCTAAATTTTTCCCACTGGAATCAGAAGCCAGGATAATATTCCTGCAGGCAATCTCCAATTGCTCAAGGGACCCGTTATGGCCCCATTTTGTTCCAAATCAAAGTGAGTGTTCAGGATTTAAGGAGCAGAATTGAGCAATCTGATAAATAAACAGCTGGAAATATGTAAGGAAGGAAGTGGAGGAAAATACAGGGAGTATAAATTGATTTTCTTAGAAAGGGCATGTTCTTAGAAGAAATCTTCACAATTAAGTGAACCTTCAACAAATCTGTTCCTATTGCACTTGTACACTTGGGTCTACCAAACAGAAGAAAAAAATCCAAGGTGCAGCACCTCCCTCAATGCAGATCTTTACCCCCAAGGCTTCTCCCCATCCCTCTGTGCCCCTGCTCCCACTCACCTTGCTTTGCTTTAGGAGGTACAGGCATATTAGTGAACTCGTTCATTAAACGAACACTGAAACAGAAGGGAAGCAACAACTGGACATGAGCAGCAAGTGAGGACTTGGAAGGACAAATAATAAAATTACATCATTGTCATTCTGACTGACAGAAGAAAACAAAATCAAAGAGTATCACCATGAAATCTGGGTAAAGTTCAGACATAAAAATGAACCTGATCACTGCAGTGAAACCCAAGTGTTGGGCTGGTCCTTGCACCTCTCACAGTTCATTTTTGCATTTTAAACATCACATAAAACTGATACTCCCAAGGCAACAGGAATTCTCTTCCTTGACAGGCCAAGCAGTTGTATATCACCAAGTTCATTATAAAAGTATCACCCAAAAACATACAAAAAACTTCTGGATACAATCAGCTTCCAACAAGAGCCACTGTTGGGTATTTCTGAATGAGTTCAGCCAGATCCCAGACTTTGATTCCTTTTCCCCAAGCTACTTACAAACTGTCTAGCATTGGTGTGGAGGTGCACGGCCTCTGCGATTTGGAATACATTGGAATGGACTTCATTAAATGATACATTGGAGGGCAAGCAACCAAGGCTTGCAGGGTCTATGCAGTGGCATTAAGGAAATATGCAAGAAATGGCATCTGTGTATTAACCAAATATTCAATTTTCTATAAAATGATATGCAAAACAGAGCTGTATTTTTATTATGCAGATCAATCATGGAATTACACTGGAAAAGAAGATGAAGCTTTATCACAACATTAACCAATAATGTACAGCAGTTATACTGAAAAAACACCAGCATCTTGTAACATGCAGTGGCTTCACTGCCATTTTAATCAGGGCAAAAGCTTTAATTAATGGGTAAGGAAATATTTTATCCAGGAGCAGGAGAGGAGAACTTTCATAGGAAAGACTTTATAAAAATTAACCATTTGAAAATTGGCAGGAGAGGACCTGGAGCACATTTTCTGAGAAGAATGGAAGAAACCAGCTGAAACATAAAGGTGCTGAATCACCCCTGCAGCCAATCTGAGATGTGAGACATTCTGCACTGCAAAGAGATGGGAGCAACCTGGGAAACTCCAGAGTATGCTGGAAGAGTAACTCTAAAAACATCACAACTTGGTGAGAGCAGTGAACAGAGGATGTGTTACAAGACTGGAGAGAAAGGGAATGACAAAATAAGGCATCAATCTCAACAGCTGAAGAGTGAGATTGATTTGATCCCTACAGTGTGCAAAAACTGAGTAATAAATTCCCATGTAAAACTTCAAGACTGAAAAAATGGGAGCTCAGATGTAGAGTGCAGAACTGTAAGATAAAAGCTTCAGTTTAAAGCACAGTCATTGGTCTGGAACATTATAGTCTGCCATAATCAGTCTTGAAATTGGTGTTAATATCTTTCACTAGCAGCACCAGCAGTTGTATCCCAAGTGTCACTTGCAGTCAGCCTTGCTGACATGGGAGATAATTTTTTTAATTATTAATATTTCTATTAATATCATAATATAGCATGGAGGGAGGGTGCTTTCTGCTCCCCAGGAAAGAAGTTATTTTTGCAGGGGAATACAACTCTAATTCATTAAAAGCAAGCTCATCTGCCACATGTAAGGCTGTAGAAGGATCAATTTAAATGCTGACACAACAGTGACAACTTGCTCACCACAAACCCAATGTTCCACTTACACTGCAAACCAAAGCCTGAGAGTAAGGACAGTTACTTCAAGTGTAAAAAAGAATTAAACATTTAAATAGAAGCACAGAGTCGTGAGGAAACACTGCTGGAAACTACAGGGGTTTCAGTCAGGAGAAGTTACAGCTCTGAAATATTTTGGCACAGGTAAACTGCAAATGGGACTGCAGGGGAACCCTGCACATCAGGTTCAATGATCCAAAATCCCCCTGGATTTCTGGCTGCTACACTTCAACATTTGAACCACAGGAGCAGGATCTGGGAAGACAAAACACTTTTTATAAAATACTTACCGGAACAATCCAGAAAAACTCTGACAGATATAATATAAAAATATTAAGTTAAGAGCACTAATTTTTTCCCAGGGAAGGATACAGCATTGATGTAGCACCAGTTTCCTTTGTTGATCAGCCCTCGGGGTTGCAAAGACACTGGTTTATGTATTAGTCTTACATTTTCCAGTATTTCTGCAGAATGAGAAACAGTAAATTGAGCATCAACAAAACTCTCGTGGCCATCAAACAAATACCTGCTGCAGCATTATACAGAAATTCAGATCAAAGGATAAGATTCCCAGAAACATCAGCAAATGATTTTCACTCCATTTAACCACTGCTCACATTCCAAATGAGACGTTTTTCTTCCACTGAAGACATCCCGGGATTCGGAGCAGGAGGTGCTGGTACAAAACTGATCACTGCCATTCCAAAACAACACCTACTGATCTGGATGTTTGTCCTCCTAAATCCAGGTATTTTATTTATACTGCTACACAGATACACACACAGATATAAAATGCCATTTGCTGGAATCACTTGTCACCAGTGTTAAGGAGTATTTCCCGTATTTTTCTGCTTTGAAGAGAGATGAAGCCAAGGCAGCAGGCTCAGTTTAGAAGTTTCACCATCCACTATCTTATAACAAAACCACCTCAGTGCAAATGCACATTCAGATGTGCTCTGCTCTTCAGAACAGGCTGCTTTGTTTCAGACTTCCCAAATCTAAGAGATAACAGCCTTACATAATGGAATTCATACTCCTTCCTGCTTTCAAAACCTCCAGCAACAGCCCAAGTTTAAAACTTAGAAACCACTGCACATTAGTCTGTTCCAGTTATGAAACCAAGAGCAACACAGGGAGCTTTTCCAGGAATCCTGACCTGTTATTTAGGTACCCAAATAAGAACTGCTTAAAGAAAATTCTGGAGCTCATATACTTTAAACTTGCAAAATAAGGACAAGATGTATACAGAACAAAATACAAATTGCAAATAAATATAGCAATTGTAGACCAGTGAGGTTATTTATGTTTATAATAAATGTGAGGGGCTCTAAAGCTGTTATATGCTATAAATTTAAAGTGTTTGAGCTGTTCACTAAAGGACTAAGCAGATAAAATAACATGACACAGGTACAAAAAGAGAGGTACAAAGCTGTAACTAAGCAGAGGTGGCAGAACTGCAAACAAAATCCACATCATTCTTTTTCCAAGCTATCTCCCTATCCGTAAGATCATATTTCCTGCAGATAACATCGGTTCTAAGCAAATAAAATTGATGAAAAAAATAGAAAAATCTTAATTCAGTTGTCTATTACATAAAGAATGTCCCACCTGAAAGAGCAGACAGCTAAAAAAGGAAAATGGAAGATCTAGCACAGATGCAAACTAAGATCCTTCTAAATATATTATTAAATTACTGCTAAAGTACTTCAGAATGTATTGTTGGAGCAGCAACATCTGAACTGTGTTCACACATACAAAACTTCTCTTAACATAACTCATCACTGTTGAAAAGAAGGATAAAAGTAATGGAAAAAGTTTCTGGGTTTTGTGTCTATCAGTAACTTTTTACATGAACTCTTTTCTTCCCCATTTCTGCATCATGCCAAATGAAGATATTATTAGGACCTTCAGCATCCTCTTGTGGTCACAAAGCTTTGTGAACAGGCTCCAGTGCAATTCCTGGGAGTTTTGCTTCTTTTAACAAAGACCTGGGTTTGTGTACAGCAATTACATTCAACAGCACATTTCCAGCTTACATCTAACACTTACACAGTAACTACAAGAACTTTTACATGAGTATCAGAAGAAAAATACACTTACAACCACGAGAAAATCTTAATATTTCAAAACCTGTTGGAAAGCTCACGTCATTACCCAGAAAACTCCTTTCTTTTGGAGGGTACTGACTTGTGAAATGAGGAAATGTTTAGATATTTTTGATGGTAAACAGTTCATTCACTGGGTTTTGTTATTACAAATACATCTCAAAGGTTTTTTTTAAAAGGTGATTTCCTAATCAAAGCAAGTCCAAAGTTTAATGAAGGAGAAGCCCTGTGGATATGGTGTCCCTGCTGAAGAGATCAGGGTGGTTACAAGGTAGGAACTGAACACTGGCCTTAAGGCCCTGACTTGGAGAACATCCTGTCTGTAACTCTGATCTTGCCTCAAATACAGACAATGATTACAAAATCCCAGCACGACACTGCTGATGACCCTACATGAAAATATTTCTGTAACAAGGCAGTTTGAATGTGCAAAAGGCTCCATTTCTGAAGTTTATAAACCCCTCCAGACTCTGGATGTCTCCACAACTCCTTGCTCTAGTTATTTACCTACCTTCACAATGAGAAAAAATCTACTATATAACATTGAAATACCTTTTTTACAATCTGAACTAAATTTTTTTAACACTAGTCTTAGCAGAACTGTGAATCACCATCTTCTTTATCAATTTGTTTTGCACATCTGGATTTCCATACATGATCACTCCGACAGTATCATTTGAGACAAATTAAATCCAAATTTTCCATGTGTGCCCACAAGGTTTTTAAATCTTACTTCCATTTTTTGCTGCTGCAGTAGGAAATTTTCCTTCAGATGGAATGCCCAAAGACTGCCATTGCATCAAGTCCTCAACAGCAACAGCAGAATTAATTTTATTCCATGTTTTCCGTGTAAATTGGTATTAACACACACTGGGGGGAAAAAAACCCAACAACTTTGTCTTCTTCTGCTGTACTAAGGACACTCAGTGACTCCCTAGAACTTCCACATCCTTTTCTCCAATACTTCTACCATTAGTTCTTCACATTGTACTTGCACTTGATTTCTGTTCTGGTGCCTTCCACATTTGCATTTATTGGATTCCCTTCCTTCTAATTTAAAATCACTCTGGATTTAGTCAGATCTTAAAATGTTTCTGTTCTTCGATTCATCTGAACTCCTGCCTGCTGTAAACAGATTTTATGGGCACTGTTACCTCCATCATCCACAGTGAAAACACTGCAAGAGAACATGATTCAGAAAATTGGTTTAGATTCTCTCACTGCAATTTTTCCTAAGATCACCAAGAACAGTTAAAAGACTGATAGTTTTCTAATCACTTATTTCCTTAGCTTAATTACAACATTATATAAGGTATTATTAATTATCAGGTCATAATTGTAGGGGATCAACTGTAAAATGTGGCAAGTAAAGCCTTGAAGAGTCTTATTTTTTACCAATACCATTTATAACCCTACTACCCCTTAGATATTAGTTATTAAAATGTTTGTCTTAGCATCAATATTAGGCTGTGGTGCATAATTATTACACTTGTCCCTTTCTAAACACAGAAGTGCAGCACCTGCACAGCAGATACATCTTGGACACTGGCTAAAATTAACTCTTCAGTATTTATTTCCAATCAGATTAACATAAAATTTGTCTATTTTTTTTCTAGTCCTGATCATCTCCTTATCTTGTGTAGTTTCTGTGTAAATTTGAGGCCAAAGAAACCACAGATCTCTGCAGGTTGAACAGAGCAGCATTAAATTATCTTCAAGGTGCCTGTGAATCATTAACTTCCCTTGTAATAACTGCTGAAATTGAGGTACAAACCAACAATCTGGGAAAAGCAACTTTTTTTGTGTGCTGAGCACTTGTTCTAAACACAAACTGTACAGAAGGACCTCAGTACTCCAACACTGGGCTGTCTGTTAAATTGATTTGTTAATTTTCCTTATTAACTCAAGATACTTCAGGTGTAGAGTTTACCCCATGGCACTTGTGGTCAAAAATTCATCCCCACTGGCATGGGCTGAAGCTGCTGAATTCCCAGCAAATCCAACAGGAGGATCTCAGCTCAGGCCCAGGGCAAACAAGGAACACCCCAGCAGCTCTCTCTGACAAACACTCAGACCTCTATGTACCCTCACACAGTGATGCTCACCCAGGGAAAGGTTAGAAATTAAACAGGTACAGAAGAGAGCAAAAGATCTGGCTGGAAATTATGAACTGGAACTCTTGTAACACATTTTTGAGTGTGGCTGTATGAACAAAGCACTGAGGTACCTGTTTTGCAAACAGGACAGAGAACACTCAAGTACAAATAAGAAATATAAAGAAAACCACCTTTTTCCACAGAGCAACGCACTGATTACATGAAATTTACATCTTCAAGTAAACATTTTACACCAAAGTCAGCAGCATCTGAATTACAGGAATGGCAGTAATAATTATCTCCTACCTAAATCAACTACAATGAGCAGATGAATTCCTTTTATCTATATTCAGATTATTCCTCTGCCCGAAAATAAGAAGCTAAGAGTGAAGGTGCAGAAGAAAACTGGATAAAAGTTACATTTGTTTTACTACACTGAAGACAAAGTAAAAAGCTCTGCTCCCACCTGGTGGCAAAAAATAGTACAGAAACAGTGGAAGTCTAGAAAGTTAACTTACAGATGGAACAACATGGACAAGGTAACAAACCTTTTCCATTTCTGGCAAGAAATCTGAGCTTTATGACTGTTTTAGAGTTAGAGTTAAAAATCATTACCAAGTGATAGCTTGAGATTTTAAGACAACATTTTCCATATGGGTTCATACAGACTGTAATCACCTGCTTATATAAATATTTTAATACAGTGTTTGTGACACCTAAGTGGAAAATACACTGAAATATAAATTACTCTGACAGTTTTTCTCTCAACAGACAATTCTGAGTAACGAAACCATTGCTGAGGAAGGAGGGGAGGAGAGGCAGCACACACTTCTGGGCACTCTGAACATCATCACCAGGTCAGCTTCTGTTGAGAGTGGCAATCTGACTTGAAGCTGTCACATTGGAAAACAGGATTGTACTTGTAAATTAGCTCACAGCATAAACAGCAGGACTCTGCACAAGCCTTCTCACACATGGACCACTTCACAGATTTAAAATAATTACTTTGGTTCCAACACTCAATGAGTCAGTGACACAAAATGCACCCAACTGGGAGAACTTCATGTTTTCTGGCTGAATCTGCACAATCTCCTGTACTTTCTAGCATTTCTCATCAGGACCACAAATGTGACAGGATCAAGAATCAAAGCCTTTGTATCACTCATTCTCTGTTCTGATGCCCCCTCTGGACAGCTCTTAGGGTTACTCTTGAACTGGGAATGGCTAGTATTGGTTATGGATAAAGCAATAGTGTAATGGTTAAGGATAATTCTAAAATTGGAAGGGTAGACCTCTCAAAAAGTGTATTAGTAAATGGTATTTCCCAAATAGAAATTTCTGAAGCAGTATGTAGACATTACACTTCAACTGCTATAAGTGCCCAGGAATTCCAGCTACTTTGGTACAATCATACTAATACTGTTCTTGTAATGCAATACACTACAGAATGGTAAATACTGGATAATGTAACACACCATTTTCAGGACAAACCTTTCTAACGTAATTCTGTCACAACAGCTCAGAGCTTAACACAACCAGCCTATTTCAAACCACAGATCACTTCCACAGACTGTTTGACAAGTTGTTTGACAAGCAGCAATAGTTTCACCGTATCTGGGATAATGACATGGCAATGCCTGCTTGGAATGTTTACTCAGGGGGATACAAACTGGCTCATTCAAATGACATCCTTCATGCAGTGTTTGAACAGTCAGCTCATTACCAGAGGAATGTTCTCTATCAATATTGCACACTCCTGTTTACAAGCAGAGTTAATACCCTTCCAGTGTAACATCCACTCGTGTGTATTAACTATACCTGCAATCTTTATGGCTACAGGATCCTCTGAAACTGGAACAGGTCCCTCTTTGACTTCAACCTGTTTCTCAGGGACCAGAGGAGATGTGGCAGGAGGGGTATACTTAGTCTCAACATAGACCACAGATGTGGAAGCAGAGGGCTTGGAATTGTGAAAAAGACTAGCCCACGATTTTGCAGGCTGATTAACGGGGACTGATCCTGCAAGCGGGACCGTTGCCTCAGTAGTAGGTGAAGCTTCCTCAGGCTTAGCTTGGTCTGAGTCAGTGCTTTCCACAGTGTGCAATTCTACCCCATTGGCAGCTGTGTCCTCACCAGAGGATTCAAGTGTTTGTCCATTAGTAACGCCAAGAGTTTCAGTAGTATCAGTACCAGCATAAGACTGTACAACAGCTGTCCTTAGGGGGCTCTCTCTGACGGCCTCCGGGGGGAGGCAGAACTGTTGGGAACCGGGGAGGCGGCACACCTCGGGCTGCCCGGCAGTCCTGCCGGGGGCTGCGGCGCCGGCGCCCGGCTCGGCACACGCAGCTCCGGCCAGGAAGTCCACGGAGCTGGCGGGGCTGCTGCAAGTCCTCGGCGTGGCCAGGGAGGGGAGGTCTCCTGCCAGCTCCGTGTCCTCCGTGCTCAGGCTGTTGAGTGCCGCGGCCGTGGCGTGGCCGTTCACCAGCGCCTCGGGGGCAGCCACGCCGTCAGGGACGTCTTCCAAGTAACTGTAGTATCCAGGGGGTCTTTTTTTCTTCTTTTTGCGCTCCCTCTGCCCGAGGCCCCCGGCCAAGCCATCGGTTTCAGCGTTAGAGCCGCTGTCCAAAACCAGGGTAGGGTCACTGAACTGGCAGTCAATGGAGTTGTAGTTTGTGTCGCTGAGAGCATCATCTGGGGTTTTCTGAGCAGGTGCACAGCTGAGAATGAATTCTGGAGCCTGAGGATTCAGAGTACTCGAAATACTGTAGTCGGTGTTATTTAGGACAGATGTCTGAGTCTCAATAACTTCATTAACACCAAATTCGATTCTCTGATACTCTTCCCCTGGACAAGAGAAAGCAAATCTCAGTTAGGAATCACACTGAATCCAAAAGCTACAAAAGCAAGAAAAACACTCTCCTACTTTCCCGTAACTCTGAGAACAAACTGTGTTCCCCCAAACAAAAGGAGTTCTCATTTTCAACCATGAAGACTTTCAAAAGATCGTTTTCTTAAAGATAACAGAGCATGTTTCAGGTTTTCTTAATCAGAGTTATGTAATTTCCCAATCATTGCACATCTCCTGCACAGAACCCCTGAATTCATCTCTTAGGAAAAACTATTAAAGTCCAAAGTCTATAGGAATAATCTCCATTAAATTAATTACTGGATAATTGCCTATAAAATATGGTGTAATACTTAATTCCATGCTTTTCCTCAAGCCAGTCTGATTAAATGAAAATTTAAAAATCCAAGCCTTTGCCTTTTTAACTTTTACACATGTGAGGTTTGGTTTTCGAGGGGCTGGGTTTGGTTTTCCTGGTGTGATTTATCATAATCAAATATTTACCATAATCCTTAATAACTGAAAAATATTTTCATTAATTCCATGGAACACTGCAATTTAAACTTTTGAACCTCTAGACTCATTGACAACTTCTTTAATTTTATAACAATTAAATTTATTGCTCTGTGAGAGTAATGACATATATGAGTCCAGGATTTTATGGCATGAAATACAATAGATACTCCTCAGTATAAATCAGCATTCAACTTCTCCACAGGAGTTGGTCTGAAAAATTATGAGCAGGTTTTTTTTTGTTTTATTGATTTACTTACTTGCCCTGGAACTAGAGAAACACTAAGAAATATTCTCATGGCAGGCTGCAGTATCACAAAATATTTTCAGTCACCAAGTTCTGCAATTTCCTGGAATTTATTTATCGTTATAAGGTTTGTGTGCTAACTGGCAACACTGAGCACTTCAGCTACAACTATTTCTGTAACTATGGAGTAAATATATAAAATTAATGAAACAGTTTCCAGCAATTTTGAAGGTGAGCTGACATTTTAAAGCTCTGTAGGTCTATGACATGTATGTTACTGTTTTGAAGACATTACATTTTAGTATTTGGTGTTTACGATGGGGGTAAAACACATATTTCCAATTTTTAAGACTTACTACAGGACCAAACAACACTAGATCCTAATTCCAAAGGAATATAAGTAGATAAAACTTCTATTTTTTACAACCTACATTAGGCATGACAAATGTGTATTTTCAAGTACACCGAAGACTCATTAAAAATGAGGTGGATTTTTTTAAAACACAACAAAAAGCAACCAGTAGTTCCCATAAAAAAATTATTCACACACCTAAGGCAATAATCCTATAGGAAAACAATCTAGTAGAGAATATTTTGATATATAACACTTTTGCAACTCTGGAGTCTTTCTAGAAAGTCTGCTAACAAGTATTTTAGCTTTTAAAAATGTGAAAGGAACAAGAATCTGTATTTTTTAATATCAAATGAAGAGCAATAAACATTCAACGTGTGTTGAGGTCTGACTTATCCATGCAATACCAACATATTATGATTTAATGAACAAATTATAAAGATGTTAATTGCTTTTCTGCTTTGATCTATTTACCTGACTCAATAAGAAGTAAACATATCAGCTTCAATCTTGTTGCAAGTCAAACTAAAGGAGACTTTTTAAAAATAAAGTAAAAATTCCACACACATCTGGTTTCTCTAAATCATCTTAAGAGAGTGAATTTCAAATTTCCATTTTTTTTTCCCCTCTCCCTGTGAGAAAACATTTTCAACACCCTGTCTGTCTGCCATTCACCAACCACTTCTGCAATCACTGAGGAGCCATCATCACCCAGAGCAGAGGGCTGAAGTTCCTTTTTTAAAAAACCAGCAGCCTGGAGCCAGGGAGGGGAGAAGCTGTGTCTGATCAGGGAGGGAAGGGCTGGGAGAGCTCGGGCAGCACCTCCAGAGCCCGAGCTGGCTGTGCACACACAGAGCTCCAAATCAGCCACTGCTCCCTTTGCTTGCAGAGGGAAAGTTCTGGGGGGGTTTAAGGGATCTAAATCCACAGTAAAACCATTCCTCATTAGTTCATCTGTTCATGGAGTGACTCCTCAGCTCAAGCACAGACCAAGAGCTGCTTCTTTCTACCCTTTGTTACAACAGCACAAAGCACAGGCAACAACTGGTAACACCTGATATTCCTCCAGCCTCGATACAAATGAATTTGTTGGGCACTTTTCAAGTCCCTACCAGTTCAAATAAGCCAGGACTACTTCTTTTCCAAAATCCAGGTTAAAAAATGCAGTAACTGCTTCAAAACAAAGAATGTGGTTTCCCTTCATGGGTGAGTCAAGTTTATCACAGCCCAAGGTAAAAGCTGTCACCTCTGTAGCCCTGTCCTGCTCCTCTCTCCCCAGCAAGCTCCCAAAGCTATCCTGGCAAAAAACATCATCTAAGGGAGCATTTTTTCTACTTCTGGTGAATTTATCAGTTTATTGTACACTAAACAATCGCAAGAGCCCTCTCAGGGCTAGTGGGGAGCAGAAAACAGAACACATTCCTTACAGTTATGGCACACTGAACATCGTAGGCTGAAACCTTGCCAAGAGCATGACTGATGTCGTAGCATTTAACACAAAAATTAGGAAGCTACAGCTGAGCAATTAATCTTTGCACCTTACAGCAGGATTAGAATAATAAACACCAGTAGCTACTGTGCAGTTAGTCTATGGAATGACTGGCAGAAGCTCATTTGCTGTAAGATTGTGTCGAGTTCATTTGAGAAAAATAAGAGGTAATTTTTTCTCTTATTTGTTTTGACTTTCCACATTGCTTCAGGGCATCTTTGTTTCAATCTAGTTCACAGCTCTATTTCTGAATGGACTGAAACAGATCTCTGTGCCATAAACAACATGGCACACATATTGAAACAAGCACCAACAGATGCTCCAAGGACAGGCTATGTACAACCCCAAAATCTGTGAATTCACAGCACTAATTAGTGTGAACAGAGTTCTGCATATTAGAGCTTAAGCCATGGTTTGATTACTCCTAGTAGGTATTAATAGATATTCTAATTCTGTAATGAAGGTAAACACTGAAGAGAAGTACAGAAAAAAAGAAGACTATGGGGAATGAGAACATGGTAAGTGTGTGCCATCATATATAAATATAAATATTCTGCATAACCAAGCATTCCAGTTTAGTTTGCACAGCTTCCTATGCAGCCATCACAGTGATAACTGTGCATGCACAGTACAGTGCAAGCTTGTTAAAGACATTTCTCAAGCAAAACCTAATTTGCTGTCATTACCTAATCTCAGGGCTGGGAGGGGTTCTCTCAAGGTCTAGGAATGATCTGAAAGACATTTGTACAAACCAACTTTCTGCGTGGCTTGTGAACATTAAAATTTCAGGCTGAAAGAACAAAACTTAAATCCAGTTAGACAAAGCAATATATGACTGGATGCCCTTGTCACCAACAGACAACTCACACCATATGGTCTTTATTTAGAGAACCTTTCTAACTCATATTTAAAACTACTCAGGATCCTAAAACTGGTCTTGTACTAAAAAGAACTCCTGAATTGTCAGAAGTGTTGCTTATCTGCTTTCAAATAGGACCTGTGGTTCTTCTTTCTGACTGCCTTCCTTGCTTATCTTTAAATGCAAGGCCAAAGTCTTTAAGCACAATGATCAGGTGTTCTCAAACACTAATGGGTAGTGAGCACTTCTGAGAAATGTTCAGTCAGACCTTTGCATGGTTTTCTAAGGAGATCTGGAGTCATTTTGACAAAGATCTGTATCTCGTGAAGTCTCAGCTTCCCTGCTCTCCTCTGGTTCGGGGAGGAAACCAAAAACTAATTTACCTGCTGCTTCAAATACTGTGACAGTTTGGTTTAAATGATATGGAGTGAGGGTCCCAGGGCAGCTCCTACCCACCTGTCCACTTTTTGTAACTCTGCAGTAAGGTCAGGCTGTAAGGGGAATGGGTTGAGGCAGAGGAGACCTGTGAGTGTTACAGCTTTGAAAGGGGAACTCTGTATTTTTACATCGTCACACTTTCATCAAGAGATTAAAAAAACCAAACCAGGACTCTCCAGAAAAACAGCCAAGCCAGGCAGAAACAAGAGTCAAAGGGAGCACAGAACAGAGCACTGCCTGCAGAGCAGTCTTGCTGTAACTGTTAGAAAATACTCATGCTATAGCTCTTCAGCCTCCCTCACTTTCACAGCCACATCCTACAGTGTTTCCACAGGACTCCAAAGCTGTGTGGTAGCACAGTCAAGGAGGAGTAAGATGTCCACTGTAATTGGCTGAAGTTCAATGCAGGATTTTCAAAACCTCTCACAGATCTAATTCAGTAAAGTTTAAAAAACCAGCCTGCTTAATATATGCCTATGGAGGTGCTGAGCAAGTTCTAACAATTATATTTAAAGAGAGGTTACAGTAAATCTCAGGAAAGTGTCACAACCTTGAAGTTAAAAAAAAAAATCTTGATTTCTTACCATCATGAAACTTACCTGTGGATTTAATACCACATGAAACTGTTTCATTGTATGGGGGGAGCTGTACAAAAAAGAAATGAAACTTATTTAAAGGCAAAGCAAATCTATCAACATTTGATATCAGTTTCATTTGAAACATCTGAATCCTTTAAAAATAACACCATAATTAAGATTTGATTTTCGGAGAGGATGCCTTGAACTCCTGCTTCTATATTTGTCAAATCCCACACTGCAGCTTCAGGCGTCCTTGCAGATTACCACAAGTACTGCAAGATAAAGATTATCTTGGTTACACACTACAGGCTCACCAACCTCTCCAGCAATTCACCTCCCAGCATCAGGACCTTTCTTCATCAACTCACCCCAATTTTAGGATGAGGAAAATATCCTCTTTTTCGACAAAAACTGGAGATTGACCAATTGTGAAAGGGTGAAACAAACTTTTGCAAAGCCAACAATCACACCTAAAGCTTTTGACTCTCAGCCTGCTCCAGGGTGGCCCTTCAAAAGCTCCAGCTCAGGTGGCTTCCTGAACACACTGATCAGCCTCAGCACAATGTGCCACAGCACAGAGTGTAAATACATCTGGTACCAACAGTGGCATCACTTCACGGACTCGGGGCTGACAGGACCCTTGCTATGGTGTAACCACAGGTGGGCAATTTCTAACTCCCCTCAGCTGCACCTAAACCTCCTCAGCAGCTGAAAGCTTCTCCTGTGCCTGCAGAACTGGCAGCCACTGCCCCACTGCATTCCAGCAGCTCCCTGGAGAAGGTGGAACTGGTTCTGCAGAGGGGGATACAACACTGAGGGGACAGTGCAGCTTTACAATGTTATTATGAATAGTAATTCTAACAGTGTGACAAATGAAAGATTTCTTTATTGAAGTTTTCAATTCTCTAAAGCTATGGATACTAACATATTGCCTTCTTAATGCACTGCACACACCAGGGAATCAGAAGCAGCAAGGAAAATATTCCTGAAATTACACTGCAAAAGTATATAAAAAACACATGCTGTAAATCCATTTATGAACCTCAATTCTTCTTAATATCTTATCAAGTCAAAAATGAGAATCAGTGGGTCAAGCTCCATATTAATTTTGAACACAGGTTCAATATAATTTTAGTTAAGAGCTAAAAACATTTCTCTAAATGTCTGTAACAAACAGTGTATGATAAACCTTGCTATTTTTGTTTTTATCCAAATTAAAGACCTTCGGGAAATACAAAGATTTTAAAAGAAGCAGTCAGCCCCTTGGTCTCCTATATCTGAACAATCAGCAGCACCTTTGCAAAGCTGACTTGTTCCATACAACTGGGGCATGTGAACCATCCCAGCCAAGAGGTATGTGACAGGACATGTCACAAATGTCACATGTCACCTTTAGCTTGAACTCCTCCCTTGCCAGAGTCCCCCTTGTGGTTAAGGGACCTCACAGGGACAGTGGCACATGCAGGGACTGTCCCCACCACGATGTGTGTCAAACACCACTGCAGCATTATCATCATTATCATCTCTGCCCCGTCCTTCTTGAATTTCACTCTGCCTTTTCCAGACCAATTTTTTACACCAATTAGTGTAAAACTAATAAGCATCATTTTTATTTCATCATCCAGGTAATTAAAACATTGAACTGAACCAGATCAAGGACAAACTTAAGGAACATCATTCAACAGCTCTTTATTTTGACAGCTAACCACTAAGTGGTACACTGAGAAAATGAAGTCACACTGATGCTGCAGGTACATACTTTGAGAACAGCTTTGCAGAAGTCAAAACATGTTATTTTCATCTTCCCCAAAATTAGGTGTTGGAAGAGCTGATGGGGGACACTTCAGGTGACACTACAAGGGGTAAAAATGTCCCACTGCTGTGACAGCACTTATGGTGGGAAAACAGCAAGATCATCACAGCTAACAGGTATTACCTAAAGATCTCTTCTGCTTCCCACACACCAGAGACACAGCTCTCCCCCAAAAAAGCAGAACTGCTCTTTTTCCTTTCTGAACTTCCCTCACTCTGCACCCCACCCCATTCCCTTCGTGCCCTTTCATTGTTGAGCAGTTTATTACACTAATTATCCTTGGAAAATTAAGCTACAGGAAACTAAGTCACATTAACAATGGTTTGTAAACTGTGACAAAAGGATTTCCCCATCTACAGCTTGAGTGTTCGTTTCCTTTATGTTGAGAGGGCAGGATGGAAGCATGACTGAAATGTTTGAATGGAAATGTCTGGAGGAAATGCATGGATATTGACCCAGAGGAAAATTATTTTCCAAGCCTGGAGATTAGGACAATGGGATAAAACTCTTCCCTACGAAGGAAAATGGTTTCATCATTCTCTACCAAGAACTACAGAGAATAGGAGCCTGCAATACTGTGTATGTAATGAACTCCAACACACAAAGACAACTGTTCCCACTCTGTGGTTCTGTCTGTCACTCTAATTAGTTGATTATTGATGCGTTTCTCAGACCTCACACACAGCCTTCCTTGTGAGCACAGCTCTGAGGGTCAGCAGTGCTCTACCTGGCTAAAAATATTATGAATCCCTGGGCTTCAAAAGGCTCCCAAGACTTAAAAGCCCACCTTACAACCAAGAACTCTGCTAGGAAAGTTCTTGCTACCCACCCCTTAGAAAAACTCCACCAAAGCTGAGGTGCAGGGCTGGAAAACTCATTGTCAACATCCTATCACTACTGTCAGCCACCCCAGCTCGGAAAGATGACAAGCAGAAGGTGGAATCATTAATTCATGTCTAAAAACTGACTTCATATCCACATACATGGAAAGACTAGTGAATAATATCTTCAGTTTCTAAATTAGCAAGCCAAGTGAATGATAAAAAAGTACTTGTATTGTTGTATTTCAAATTCACACAGAGATGTTATTTCTGAAAGAAGTTTAAAGTAGATCTTACCTCAACAGAGCATCGTGGAGTCACAAAGAACTGATTAAATTCATCAGGGCTGAACTCCCCAAAAATATACTAAAAATAAAAGAGAAGGATCTTTGTTAAAGAACTATTTATATGCAATAGAATTAATAAATTCATACTAAAATCCATTAAGATACTAGAATTCAAAAAGGCCCGTGTGCTGGGAGTTGGAAACTCCACCTGTTTGCATCCCAACTCCCATCTTGGCTCCTCCCTACATCTCTAACTAAGAACGTTAAGCTCTGGAACTGTATGCAAAGCATTTTCCTTCAAATTCCCATTGGAGGTCATCACAAACTGCTCCTCATCCTGTGACCAGTTTAAAACCATTGTGTTGGGCTGAGGAATTGCATCAGTTCATACAAGCCCCAGGCAAAGGCTGATTTGCTTTCTAAACCCACCCCTCACAACAGAAAAAAAAAACCAAGAATTACTTCAGAGTCCTGCAAAACTGAGGAGTTACACAAGACTAAAAGTACCTGAGGGCACAAAGAATTGAAACTACTCAAGTGTAGGAAAATACACAAAAATCATCAATTTTGTTATTCCTGTACCTGAAACTCTCCATAACAAACCTAAAATAAAACATCTTTCCCCAACATATCTTCCTGCAGCTTTTCAGGTATTTTGCATCTAGATACTCTCTGAAAAGAAGTACCTAATGAGACCACCAAGAAAATTACACTAAAATGAGAGTTTATATTTAATTTACAGAAAACAAAAGATCCTCAATAAAAAGGCCTGACCTGTTGGCATTTCACAGCATCTGGAAGTTTCTATAAACTTCCACCTCCAGCTGTAATTGACTGAACAGCACCCAAACATTCAGGACAGAGATATTAGGACAGAAAGCAGTTAAACAAGGAGCTGAATAAACTGACAAAACAGACAAAGAGGACTGAAAAACACCACTCTTGGCATGGGGATAAAAGCAGGTCAGTCTGGCCCAGCACATCACAGCCCCCACTCCCCTTTATCTCCCTGTTCTCCCAGGGTCATTCTGGACAGTTCTTTGCTCTCTTCCACCCTCCCACCAGAAAAGTTTTTTCAGCAGTGTGGAGCTCATGGTAAATCCTCAGCTTGGCCGTATCGAGACACAACAAACCAGGGTGGGAGTTGAGCCAGGGAAAAGAATTCCTAAAATCTGGGAAACCATCTCGTCTGAAGCGCAGGCTGCTGCCCTACGCTGCACAACAATAACCCAATCACAGGATTCTTTCCAGACTTTAGGTGGTTCATTCCAATGGAACTTGCTGTTTACACGACTCACAGCCATCTACATTCATAAATTTCAAAGCTTAACTGAAAGCCAAATTCCACAGCAATTACAAACCATAGTTTCTTACACAAAAAGTGATTTATACACACGTCACTTTCACATGTGGCAGAGTGTGCCCATTTTAATGGCCTTCAGGGTTTTTAAAAAACTAGTAATGTAATCTGGTTTAGACTACAAACAACTCTCACAGTCAAAACAAACTGGAGCATCTGTGATTCAAAGGGTGAAGAACAGTTAAACATTCAATGCTTCAAAAGCTCTTCCCACAGCCAACTGCTGCCTACCAAGGGAGGGAGTCCAACACCCAAAACCCAACAGATCCCCAAATTGTACCCCAGTGGCTCCACAGTTCTTGGCACAGGACTCAGGCTTGGTTTCTGCTCTCAGCAGAACCAAGGCGTTTTTATTCAGCAACGTATGAACTAAAACTTACCATATTCCAAAAACACAACTAAGAAAATCACTTGCTGACTCATCACTAAATTATGGTTTAAAAGGTATTTTTAATGCAGTCATGCAACAGAACAGAACCATCTCAAGTGTAGTTTATTAAAAGTTATATAAATCCAACCCTAATTCCTTCATCTAATAATACAGTCATTTCATTAACCAACATTTTTAAGCAAAGTATCTCAGCCCTGGAACTTCTTTCTGAGCTTCTTTTTTAATGAGGAAACACAAGACAAAAATTGAACAAAGTGATCATTAAAATTATCTTAATGAACTGTTTTAATGGTGTATTCATATTGAGAAATTTGTGTCTATGCAACTCTTCCTGCATAATTTAAAACAGGACTTTAAATATTTACCAATATCTAGTCCTAGTTAAGACTAAAGCTCAAAAAATCATCCCATTTGCACTTGAAATAAACAGAAATTGTTCTATTTGTTTTTATTTAACAGTGCTTTATACCTGCACTAAGTCACCAGTTAAAAGACCCCAGCACAATAACTGAGAAAAATACTGTTTCAAAATAAACTTAAGGCCATGGAACTGATGACATTAAACCTGCCCAGTTTTAACCAACCTCCCCTGCCTCCAGCCAGCCTCATCTCTCCAGAAATAATTTCTGCAAGATGGACAGAATTTTCTACCCTTTTTGAGACACAACTATGCACTGAAGTGAAAAAGAAGTGATATCACAGCCCTTGGCAAGTACAACAATCCCTGCCAAAAAAAGAAAGGATTCAGGAGGGAAAAACAAATGCATTTTAGGCAATTTGAAAGACACTGTAATTCCCTGCCATCCATCCATCCATCCATCCATCCATCCATCCATCCATCCATCCATCCATCCATCCATCCATCCATCCATCCATCCATCCATCCATCCATCCATCCATCCATCCATCCATCCATCCATCCATCCCTCCATCCATCACTAGGAATCAGTGTACCTGGCATTCTACATGTTACCTGTGTAAGAAAACACTTCTTTAGCTCTAAAAGTGCATTAGCACAGCTGCAGTACTTACTCTGTACCATTAATTCAAATTTAGGTTTTCCTGCACCTGAAATGCCCAAGAATTTTCAGCAAGAGCAGATTAAGATTTTATAAAAAGTGGCACACCCTTACAAGAATAACCTCATTGTCAGCATGAGTTTTTGGGGTCCTAGCTTGTCTGCACCCTCAAAATTACCCCAGCTAACCTCAAAATTCTCAAAGTTGCCTTTTTTTCCAAACTGACAAATAAAATCTAATGCTTGGAACATCAAACATTTAATTAAATTACTTACACAACTTACCAAGCTACTCACGATCAGCATTAATTTCTCTCCCACTCTATAAATAACATTTTAACACATGGCAGAGATACATCAGCACGTGTTAAAGCTTGCCCAAACGCATTTCAGATGATTTCAAGTCCAAATACAGTGTTTTCAAGTGCTCAAGAAACACATACCCATTACAACTACATCCAACTGATGCCTGTAATGCCCAGCTAACCTGCCCCACGCTGTCTCAATCTCTGATCTGGTCACAACACTCCAAGGTCCCAATCAGGGATAACAGACGGACTTCACAAACTCCAAGGAAAAGTGGGAGTCAGACACAGACAGCTCAGGGTCAGCCCTGGAGCAGGTGAGAGATTGTGCTGGGCTCGAGATAAGCTGCTTGTCCTGCATCATCACTGCTGTGCCAAGGCAGCAACAGCTTTTCACCTGCACCAAGAACTGCCCAGCTCCCCGAGTGAGGGTTGGGCACTGCACGTGAGCACAGAGCTCACCTGGCCCAGGCAGCAGCAGCCAGGCCTATTCCCATCAGTAACACACGAACTCGGGGGATCTGCCAACATACAAACCCAAAATATTAAAAAGTACTACCTGTGAAAAGTTAAAGTTTAATTAATAGCACTACACAAATTTCTTCATAAGACAAAATTAAAAAAAAAAAAATCAAGCTTTCTCCTACACTGTTTAACATTCAATTGCTGATTTCTAAATTTGATTTTGATTTATAGACAAAAACATAGCTGCTTGTAAAGCACATTAAACAGCAGTCAGTGGTGTCAGTGTTCACTCACAGAAGAGCAGGAATAAAACTTAGGAGATCCAGTCTCACACCAAGACTGAACTTGGAAGAAAATCTAAAGAGAAAGTTTTGAAAATTTCCGAATGTAACGATATCCCCAGACTTACTTTTAAAGATACCTAATCCCTAAGAGGCTTAATTCAGTCCCATCTGCCCTCCCTCTCTCAAACCCTCTCCACAACCTACAGAGGAGCTGTCTGTCCTGGCTGCTGGGAAGGAATCTTCTGTCGTTTTTGGGAGCACGTATTTCATGCTGCACTCCTCCCTCTCCTCCCGGATGATTTAACTCTGCAGAGCCATCACTGACCCTGCACTGACTGTGCTCAAGGGGCCCTTGGGACACCTCACCTGAGGAGTCTGATTTCTGTCACACATTAAAAGCACTATCAGAGCAGTATCAAACAAATCCCAACGACCTTCCACTTGCAAGTGTATAAAAAGCCAGATGGAAAATTATACCCTCCTGTGGGGGAAGGCAGGGGTGTGTGAAAAGAATGAGACTTTGTGCAGTTCTTGGAAAAGGGGGATACACAGGACAGCTCTACCTCTACTACCTTTCCACTTCCTCATCAGTGCTACCAAAGCTCTGCTTTGGGATGGAGAAACACCACCAAACCCAAAACATACTGATGGATCTATTCCATTCTCCAATTCTCGGCTGTAACCCGAACTGACCATTTACCAGAAATGGACAATGTTGACAAACACACTGAAATCACCATGAGTTAACTAACGTGAGTGAACGTAAATTAACACAATAAAATGCTTTGCTTACACTGCACAATCGAGAATTTATGTATTTTCCATCCAGTATCTTCCATATTGAGGTTCCATAACCAATCATTTCAGAGACATTACTCTCAAGGGCTGCTTTCCACCCTGGTTTTTAAACACTGGTTTCCACATACACAAGTTCTGAACTTCTGGGAATTTTCAAATGTGAATGTCTTCTTGCAGATGTCACATGTATAAGACCAAGGATGAAAATAACATTAACAATGCTTGAATAAACCTTAAAAACGAGATCATTTTAGATAGGACATACCTAAGACGTTTCCCTTCAGATACTGACATTAACAACAACCAGTACATTAATTAAAGAAAAGAATTGCAAATATAAACGTACTTTATGCAATTCTAAGATGGTATCTTTTCTCATGAAGCTGCTGGTGTGTTCCAGTACTCCAGGTTCAATTTCTTTGCTTTATTTCCACCTATCAAGATTTTGCAATTAAAGTTTGGGCATTGAATGCAAAATACTGTCATACAACTCCTGAGACTACCAAAAATCCTGAACAACTAAATTCTTAAACATAACTGAAAAAAACAGATAAAACTGTAGTTTTGAACTGCTTCGTGTGGAACTGAATAGAGGATAACAAAAGAGCTGCATCTTTACTCTCTTCTTGAAGTTAAAATTTTAAGACTAAAATATTACACAAATATTCTGCAGATGAGAAAATTCTTAAAAGTTTAACATATTTGCAATATATTTTTTCTATAACACAAGTTAGGAATACTGAATGGATGAGATTATTAAAGCTGGTACAGTGTTTCCAACTCACTCCTGAGCCTCTGTCCCCAATTTCAATGGTCAGTCTGACATGCTGCAAGGAATCGTGTTCCCTGTATCGAATCCCTGCCTCCCAACATTAATTCTCTTTAGAAAAATACTCATGTTAAACACCTGCCTTAGAGCAAATCCCAAATCCTGCTGCTTGCTGTTTCCAGTCACAACAAAACTAGAATCAGTTTCTGACTTAATCTCTCCAATGTGATTACAGCAGTGTAACATCCAGCTGTACTCCAGCAGATCCTACAGCACTTGGAACAAATCATTTCATCAATAACATCTCCTTTACATCTTCAAAATATTATCTGCACCTAGATTTTATCACAAATTACATGAAATTAATTAACCAAACACATCTACACAAGAAAAATTGTTTTCTACCACTCAGGAATGTAAGTAAAAGTACTTTTAGATTTGTGTAATAAATCTGATCACCAAGCAGCATCTTAACTATGCAGATAAAGCAGCAGCAACAGAACTGACTCCAAGGGGATGAGGGGAAGGTCCCAAAGGGTTAAAACACCTGACCTGCAAGCTCTGCCCATGCTGACTGGGCTTTGCTGTGGTCCCCATAACCACTTTAAAAAATGAATGCAAATGTTACCCCACTGCCTGTAATGAAATCTCCACTGGTGTTCCTGTCTAGCAGCACGAACGCTCTCCTGGAGGAATAAAAGGAGGATGAGTACGTGTTCCACAGCTGCTTGTCCTAGAAAAATAGGTAGAAATAGCACTGCTGATGCATCATCATCCTGGGATCACCTGTGCTACAAGAAAGCCAGGGAAATGAAGTGTCAACTCTGGCTTCCAGAAAGCATTAAAGTGGCTTTCATCTACCACCCAAGAGCTTCAGATCTTCAGTCAAATTAGTTTAAGCTGTGAGTACTCCCACTTTGACTGCTTTTCCATAAAGGAGTTAAAAATACAGCTTTTACAGCTGGATTATTCCTTGCCACCACTAAATGTCTAAGCAGAAGGTGGAACAAGTCAAACTAGTTCACGCTTGAACTGAAATGATGAAATAGCTGATGTATACCCTAAGCTATACATATATATATTATGTATATAATCTTGCCCACCAAACTACTAAGTGGTCTTATTCTCACAGCTCTGGGATAGGCTGGAGGAGAGGAGGAAAAGGAAGCATTCAGACAGAAGTGTGTTTTCTGGCAAGGAAAAAAGGCCACATGCATATGACTGCACTCGTGTTTTATTAGCAGAGAAAACACTCTCCCATTAGTCATCCCCACAGCAAACAAGGCATTGATTCCTCACCCTTTACTTCTCTCCCAGTTCTCAAGGTTTATCAGCTTCCTTATGGAAAAGGTAGGAAAAAGCAGTCCCTTCCTCCGAGCTGAAATTCATCAAGTCTTAGCACACAGTTGATTACTTAACTGGAGAAGTTTTACAAACTAACAAATCTCAAGAAACTTACTACTAAAAGCACAGACAAAACTGTGAAACTGAAAAACAGGTTTGTTGTTTGGGCTTTTTTTAGATTTTGAATTTGCAACCAGCATCCCATAACCAGGAGCTATGAAAACCACTGGCCATGTATTTACAGTTGTACCACAGCCTAAAGAGTATTTTAGGCAAAACATATGTCAATATATCCTCTTTATGAAAAAATAAAGCCAACTTTTATACACACAAACGTATGCAAATGAAACCATACTTTAAGGTGGAGCAGTTGCATATTAAAACTTTTAACAGCTGAAAATGCAACAAATCATGAGCAAATTCTTAGTGAAGCTGCCAGTACTTTATCATTAGCCTGCAGCTCAAAACTAGAACATTAACACATCTCCATAGTGCCTGGAGAAAGATCAGAGCTAGGTAAATGTAGGTCACCTAAGCCCATGAGTCAGTGCAACTCCGCCTGCCCACCATTTAAGCTATCAAAGGCTCAAAAATATAGTGCACGACTGAACCTTTCCATTTTTTTTCCCAATTCAGGGGTTTTTTTAGATATTATTATTATAGAATTCTTACGGCTGAAGAAAGTTACAGATTTTCTACACGTTTCATATGAATTAATCTGAGGGGTTTTATTCCTTTATGAAAAAGAGAAAGAATGATCATCCTCAAAAAGTCATTTTCTGCTCAGAGGAAAAGCCAGATCTCTGGCTAGCAGGGAAGCACAGTTGTGACTGTCACATTACTGGAAGGACAGGTTTCATGACCAAATGATGTAATTAAGGGGACACAACATGGATCTCAACAGTTTATCCTGAATATTGTAACTCAAATATTCACAAAAGCAGAGCAGGTTGTGCTCTTTTTATCAATTATATAACACATTTCAAATCAGAGCAACAAAGTGAACAATAACTACAGAAAACTCTGCCAAAAGACGAGCCAATTTCTTACACCCAAACAAGTTCTGTTTATCTATGCTCCTCATTCTATTTCCAATAATGAGGTGCCTGTTGGCACTCCTCTATTTCAAACAGCAGCTGCCACAAAGTGCATCCAGCCCAAGGAAGGTGTCTATAAAATGGTCAGTGTAATTAGCACGGGGGGAAAAAAGGGAGTGGAAGAATAAAAACCAACCCATCCTACACAAACACCACTGCATTTCTGAGTGAGCTGTTCCAGAAAGACTCCTTGTCTTCCCATATCCAGGATGGCACCAGCAGAAAACCTCTGCTGCTTCACGTTTCAGATCTTCCCCAACTGGTATTTTTCTGTTTCACAAAACAACAAAGAAAAAGCCCACCAAAACAGGCACGATCTCATTTTGTAAATAACCAGGGCATAAGGAAGGCAATGCAACTGTAGCACCTGTATGTGATCATAAAGCAATGGCCCCTGACAGGAGAACTGCACCCACATTTTATATACAACTTTTAATTTGCATCCTGTGACACACCATCAGGTGTTCTGGATGAGAAAATACCTTCCCTGCACCTTCTCCTGGGACCCAGGGTAGGGAGAGCTGCAATGAAGAGCAGGCATTTGGGGACTACAGCAGGACTACCTGAGAAGTGCATTCCAGGCAAGAGCAAGAGGGAAGGTAACTGAATTGTGAGAGGTGATTACATCAACTCTTGGCTCTTTGGAGAGCAAAAGAAGGAATTTCTGACAACTTTCCACCACTACAAACCCACAGAACATCTGCCTGTTATAAAGAGAAGTATTTTTTTCTATCATTTTCCTATCTGTTTTCTTGCAATGTTAAATCTAGATACAAGCCAAATGAAAATACTTTCCTAGAATAATCTCCAAGCTGGCAGTTCTCACAAATATCAAATGAAAAATAAAATGGGGAGATTGGTCCTTCCTCATTTCTGAATTCAGGCACAGTGGTTGGTAAAACACCTCTGGCCAAGGCTCTATCTTCATATCCTCTAAAAGTCTGAAAACACCAGCTCCAGGCTGGTTGCTCATAACTCAGCAAACATTTTCTTCAAGCTCCACAGGCTCCTCTTGCACTGAACTAGTTATTGAGTCTACGTGCAAATTGGAAACTCTCCCTATAATGAAGAACAAAAATAATTAAGACTTGCATTATTCTGATTTACTACTGCATGATAAGCTCTGAGGAGAGAGAAGTTGGAACACGAAGTTCCTCGAGAAAACAGCCAGTTTAACTACTATTTTATTACAGGTGGGGCAGGCAAAACAATCCCTTAGTAATTTTATCTAATACTTCCCAGCAGAAAACCCTTGGTGTTGGCCCTTTTTTTTTTTCCCTGCCAAACTAAATTCATTAGGGCTGTAACCATCAGTGCCAGACACCTTCAGTGGGATGAAGTTCTAAGAACACAGTGGTGAAATCAGTTCTGCATCTGGAGAACACCACTTTGGCCACATTAAATAGCAAATTGCCTTGGAACACCTCACAGCTGTCCACTCAAGTTCCAGTCACGCTGCATAAATCCACCTTTCTCTGTGGTTTACAGACTCTTTATGTAGCAGATATTCCAGCAGCTAAGATCCTGAAGGATTGTTTTCCACAAGCTTCTCTCAGTTCCTCCAGGTGGAAAACCAGCACATGCATCTTTCCTGCCATGCCCACAGTCTGCAGTATCCAGGAGCCAGCACATTCCTACCCTGGCCAGGCAGGATGCTCTGGGCTGCTGGAACAAAGACTGGCTTTCCTGGAATGGCTTCCAGCTCCAAAACTGCAGAGCTGCTTGGCACTGCCCTGGCACAGCAAAGCCTTTCTGCTGTGCTCACTATACCTGAATTTACCTCACAGGCTGCTTTTATCCTTCAAATCCATGGTTTGAAGAAGTAGAACTAAAGATCTAGACTTGGATGAGGTTATTAGAAAGAATAAAACAGAAGTAGGGCTCTAGGAGAAAAAAGTGCGAGACCCTGAGTTTTAAGAATGGAAACAGATTAAATATGGGCACATTGTAAGTAGTTCCAAAATATTACACTTGGTTTGATGAGGCCAAAGATGAGGAACAAGACTTAGATGAAGACCTGACACAGGATCTGAAGTTATTGACAGAGACAGCAAAGGAGAAAAAAAGAAACTGAGAATGGGTTTTGTGCCTGCCAGACCACTCTCCCCTCCAAAAGCTGAACTATCACCCGAAATTCTGGAGTCTCATATTTCTAATGTTGTGAGGAATCTCTTTGATTCAGTCTGTATCTCATCCTCCCTCCTTGTGAGCTGCTCCATGTGCCTGAACAGTGAGTGCCTTTCCATGCAGGTGAAGGTGCCACCCTTGCAGATACAGGAGCTGACATTAGGATGGCCTCCTATTATTTAAGGTATGGAGATTATACTAAAAACTGTACTTCTAAAATACAGCAATCAAAAGCAAAACTGCACAAGAATTCAGACTGCTTGTATTTTCATTTGGTTCCCATTAGTTTGTGTATGTTTTATATTTCTTTTGCTTGTTTCCACTGTTCTCATCTTCACAGAGGACAAATACCTCAAAGGATCAATACAGACCCATCCCAGAGAACAATTCCACCCCGGACAGTGCAGAGATTGCTGTTCCTATTTGCCAAGCAAGCTGGAAAACACACTGGAATATAAGGAAAAGTGGGGAAACAATGCATAGCCTCTGAATTACTGCAGCTAAGCACTGTGGAAAACTAAAATCTCTCTCCAACAGCACCTTGGCAGACAGGTCACCTACACAATGCTGTTCACAAGCAATTACGCAGGGCAGGATTTAAGATGGCTAAGATTAGGTGAGGCAAAAATTAGCTATCTGGACTCCATCCTGACAAGGAACACAGATTAGTACTTTTGGAAAGCAGCTAAACCCACCTACCCAGGATTCATATGCCTCTTTTGATGGCCTGACTTCACACCTCAACCCTAAATTTTTGAAGAGCTGAATGCTTAGAACATTTTGCTCGATTCATAACCTCACCTCTTCTCCACAGGCTGAATAATCAGTGAGGTGATTACAGTCAAATTGGTAAAACATTATCCAGATGATTTCTTTTATTTTTTCCCCCACTGGTGGAAGGAGTGTTAAAGAAATGAGGAACCAGCGTCAAGCAAAATACACAAGTGGCCAGCAGCAAGGAAGAACGAGACTTTCCCCTCTGCGAGTTGTGACCTGCCAAAAATGGGCTATCTCATAGAGAAACGGCCAAAAATAAACCAGAGAATATGTGAAAAACACAATCATTGCTAAATGACTCATGGAGATCACAGAAATGAAACAACTACCACTACACCATAGAGTCTCCAATATTTTAAGTTCTGTATCAGCTGAAGTTTGAGTAATCGTTCTGCAGAGGTTCTTGTTGTGTTTTCTCCTGCAGGAACTCCAGCCCCTCCCAGGACTTCACCAGGTGACACACACGGATGGGGGACACCATCCCATGTTCTGATTCCCAGGAAATTCTGAGCCATCCAGCTCCTCTATCAGCCCAACGTGTGGCAGGTGGAAACCTGCGAGGATCTGGCAAAGCCCGTGACAGCAACTTCGTATTTCGAAGGGGTTTGCGAGGTAAAATGAAAACTGGGACACCACACATATGCCACCACCTCCCCGAGACAGTTTGAGAGCTTAAGTATCTGCAAAACAACTTTATGTAGATGCAACATAGCTGCTAAAACAAATGCACAGATTAATACACTGCTGCCACCAAACCTCAAACAGTAAACATATTAAACACTCATATTTTTAAGTGACAGCATTAAAAATTGGGTATGAGTATGGCAGTAGGTATCCTGCAAGAAAACTGTGACAATTTTAAGACTTTTTTTATGTAGCTCATTTCAAAAACTACCACTGATAATGCTGCTACTTTATGTCTCTCCTTGTAAAAGATCTTGTGTCAGCATTCAGAATCCTTTTGCACATTCGAATGAACAGAATGCACAACACAGCACTCCAGATATCTCCCAACACATTCGTGGTCTCAAAGATACTGAAAAGCTTTTGCTTTCTGAAGGTAAAAAGGGATTAAACCAGAATACGCTGACAAACTGATAAAGCCCCCAAAGCTCAGTGATCAGAGCACGCTCACAGCTCATGTACCCTCCACGCAGGCAGGAGTTGAGTCACCACTTCCTTGGCCTGCTCATCCAGGCATCTCTGAACGGGAGTCCCGACAGGCAGCAGGGAGCAAACGCAGCTCGGCACTGCTCTTCAGCGTCCTCGGGGCAGCGCAGAGACAGACGCAGCTCTGCCTGCAGTGGCCCCGCTCTCACCCCACAGCTCCACCCGCTCATCCGCAACTCCAGCGCCTCCCTCTCGCCTTTCCCTCATCCATCCACGGCTTTGGAGACCCCACAGAAGCACTATCAAATTGCTGTCTGCCCCACATTGCAGATGCTGTTGAGCAACAACCATGAAACCACACCCTCAACCCTCACACTCTGAACCCATAATACTTTCCACCTTCAAACAACACCAATTTAGGCAGTTTTTGGAAGAAGATGCTTCTCATGGGGTTGTACATTGCCTCCTTTGGTCCCAAATCTAATTAAGAAATCTTGCAAATCATAATGACATTCGGTAAAGCAATGAGTTACTCATACAATTGTTCAAAATGGTTGTTTTGCAAATAAGGCAGAAAACACAAACTGAACTGCAAAAAACAAACTGATTAAAGTTTCACATTAGTGATGTCTGCCATTATCAATATTGCTGGCTACTCAGTAAACACACTGCATGTGCAGGATACTCGGACCTGCCAAGGAGCAGCTGTTCATTAATTACAAGCACTTTCTAGTTCGAGCTGACACAAAATGAATAAATTTAAAGTACATACACTTAAATTAGTTTGCAAACTAAACAGCTAGAAAGCACCTTAGCTCTGAGCTTATCTCTTTTTTAACTATAAAAATCCATGATGAATTCAGACCAATATGAAGTCACACTACCATGAAAATACTGCATGTACACAGGCTACACAGCTCAGCCCCCACTGGAGCACTGCTGCTGGGCAGGGGGCATCCCCCTGACCCAACTTCAGCCCCTGGTACCCACCACTGCCAGCAGCACAAAGCAAAGGGGAAAATGGGCACAACTGCCCTACCACACCACTGCAGGGCTCAACACTGATGAGAACCCGGGCAAATCTCTATTTCAAGGATGTGATTACACCAAATCAGAAAATCACACTGGCCTTAATGTGACAATCATCAGTGCTAAGTGTAATACACATCCACTGCCTTTATCCTCTCCAGTTCGAGAAACTCAGAGCCGTGGCAACACCTGAAACACCATGGCAGCATCTGCTACCTGGACTCACAGCAACAAGAGTGACCACCACAACCCAGTGCCCCCAAAATCCAGTGACCATCACAATCCAGTGACCACCACAAGCCAGCGCTGTGTTTGGACTACGGTGAAGTTCAAGAGACTGAGACTGCGAACCTGTTGACAGAAGCAAACTCAACAGCTTTATTTCTTCTGCTCTGAAAGCTGTCTGCTCCTCTTTCACACTTCTGCTTTTGCTGCACTTCTATTTTCTGTTGCTTGCCATGCCAGGATGACAATTTTATGTATCTCTCTTGCCTGCTCTAAAAGCACACTAACTGCATAGACCCTTCTTTTGTTGCTGCTGCTGTCTTAAGTTCTGTCAGGGAGTTCTCACTGAAATGTGGAGGCTTAAACTTCTCGTTAAGGGCAATGGTCTGTGGCCACAGCCCTTAGCTGAGAAGAAAATGAGTACTGCCTAAATAAGTATAAATTGCCTCAATAAGTTGTCTTTGACTTTTTTCCAACTTTGTATCAATTAGCTCCAGTGCTCCACAGACATTTTCAAACAGTTGTGGTTTTGGTTTTGTATCCCAAAGGCAGCGACAGAGCAGAAAGAGAGGTTTTTCCATGCTGTGAAGACATCAGAGTGCTATTTCTTACTTTCTTTGGTCAGCCAGCTATTATTAGAACCCATAAGATTTAATGGATAGACTAAGGAGTCTGGAACTCAAGAGAACTTGATGCTTTTTGCAATTCAGCTGTTACCTGTGCTGACAATGACTCTTTTTCTTTCTGCTTGACTTCCCTCTCCTTTTCACCCTATCTACTCATATTTAAAATGACAAGGCCATCCCACACTTTGTACCAGGCTCATTTTGAGCCAAATACTCTCCCTAAGTAACATGGTCCAAACCCATTATTTGAATACAACTAATCTAATTGCCTGCCCCTACCATTAAATAAATTAACTGAACTTTTTCCATTCCCCTTTCCATCTAGCCGAATGCTTGCACCAGTTCAAGGGATTAGCAGTATCTTATCTATTTGTAACCTATAGTACCTACAAAGGCATCCCACTCCAACAAGACAAAACGTTTTCACACCAGAAACCTTCACTTCTTTGTAAGAATGATAAACGACTTCTGTATTTTGAGTTACAGTGGCAAATCCACTGTCAGCCTGCAACATTCATAGGGAAAAATGAGGCAGGAAATCTGTGTTTCTCTACAGCAGGCTCTAAATGTTGTATGAAAAAACATGCCCAGTGCACTGAGGGAATAAATCAGCTATTTCTGCTGGTCTGCTCAGTGGAGTTCAAACAAAATAAGAAGTCTTTCATACACAGAATTCTTTGAAGAAAACCTACTTTCTTGCATGTTTTTTTAAATGCATCTTTTCACACAACCTTTAGAGACATGCTCTTCTTTACAGCTTCTTACAGATCGTGCATTTTTCTCTTCCACCTCAAAGCTGAGCCTCACTTGGGGTATTTACTTTTTTAACAAAGAAAAAAATTTCAGATCCCTTAAGTGGTTTTCCAGTTTGTGTTAACATTACCCTCGATGGCAGCTGATGTATATCCCTTTCTTTCCTACTATAATTCCAATGCAAATAACACACAATGCTTCTTTTAAAGCTTCCATCCATGATATGAATTCACACACAACACCACAAGCAGCAAAATTCCCCAAAGAGCTCCCGCACGTTTCTCTCCTACGGCCCTGACATTGGTGTATCCACTGAATCTCAACAAGCCCTCCTTGATTTTAAGAACAGATGCTTTTTCACAAGGTGTACAATTCAAAGAAGCCTTACACAAACACTTTGTTAGGGCTACTGCGATTTCATCTTCCTCCTGCCTAACTACAGGCGAGGAAAAACAGACCTTGTAGCACACGCTGGAGATCAATAAATCTTAGGCTGTCAAACAAGGAGGAAAAGTTCTTACACATATTTAAAATATCAAGAACATCTGGAAATAAATTAGGTATTAGAGAGTCAAATACAAAATGCAAAGACTAATGTACTTCAAAGTTTAACTCTATTAAAGCATTAATGAATATATTAACATGAGTACTAACAAAACAGAATCCTTTTAAGTGTTTTAAAAATAACCAACACAGCCCCATTATTGGAAATACTTAAAACACAGTCTTAAATGCCTACATTACAGTTTCATAAAACAAAAATGGGGTTCAGAACTCCAATTTTAAAATATCAGACTATTCTATTACGGAATGTCTGAATATACAAACACACACACATGTACACACACACTTTTTTCACCATGAAGCATAACCCTTTGTTCCCTAATCCCCAGTTGTATGTTTAATGATCACACATAAAACACTTCCATCAAAAAGAAAAACCGCAGTTCCAGCATGTTTAATTCTTTGGAAATGAACATCTACATTGCTGAAATGGCATTAGAGTGACAAATGACTATAATCCAATGGCCCAAGGCCAGCAACTTCTATTAGAGCAGATTTGGCAGTTTTGTACGACACAGCATGTTGTGTGTCGATCACTGAACAGAAATGAGACTGCTCAGTTTACCTATAAACAAAACCCCACTTAACTTTACAAGTATTTTAGCAGCTACACGAATGGAAAGACCAGTATGTCTGAGGAACTGCCCACAGAAACTGGATTTATTAATAGGTAAATGGCTGGATCCTTTCTAAGAAGTCTCCAGATCAGTGCTATAGTCTAGAATGCACAGAATAAATAGCAGTGATTCACAAAACCTGTGGGCTTTAGCCTATTTGCATGCTGCCATATAGTTCCAAATTTAAGTTCTATGTCAGTTTTCCCAGACTTCCTTTTTTTAAGTCAACCAACCCACATTCACCCACTCTACGTGGATTCACCATTCACATTTTAGAAAGGCAAATGATCCCTTCTGGCTACCAAACTTCAGCTGCAGCCAGAATTCCCAAGATCACGGAAGCCTGGAATAACAACTCTCTCCATGGGCAAAAGGTGAACCCAGACCCTTCTGAGCAATGGAAAGGAAGAGGGGAGAGACAAATCCAGCTCCTTCGGCCCTTTACAACACAGGACAGCAACTGAGCAGCAGCAGCTGCAGCAAGATGGGGCACTCAAACACCTCCCTCCAGTTCCACTCCCCAGCAGCCCTTTCCCATGGCCACCTTTTAATTTGTGTCCAGGGTGTCCCCTGTATCTTCAGTGGATTTCACAAGCCTGACAGAACCCAACTGCCCCATCCCCAGACACTTCCTTCTGCCTGTGAGGACACTCCAACATCACACATGTGTGCACAAGAAACTCATCCAGCTACATAACAACCATTTTTTGGACATTATTTTCAAGACATCGATTTCCCAATCACCAAACATAGACAAGGCACTGCAAAGGCACCACAGCAGAAATGCCTGCAGACTGCTGCTTTTTTGTTTGATTTTTTTTTTTTCTTCTAGAAAGAGCCCTGGCTTAAGGAAACATCAAACTACACCCTGCCAGGGAGCAGCCCTCCAAGCCGGCCATAAAAGAGGCAGTTTGCAGTGCAGTATTTCAGGGAGTCAGGTTGCATGCCATGTTCTGAGTTCCAGTTCTTCTGGTTGCCAGGCCAGACACAACCTGGGTGAGGATGAGCAGCTCAGGAGCTTGTTCAGCTTTTTTTCTGAGCTCGAACTCGCCTGGTTTTTTCACTTCAGCTGGGTTTGGGGGCAACGTGCTACATTTAAAATGGCACCGAGTTCATCTGACACCACAGTAATGGTGAAAGAACAAAACAAGCATAAATGATTCATTCTGCTATGGTATCCTTTCTTCTGCTTAACTTGTTTTCACAGGATTTACAAATGATGCGTCTCTATTAATTCTTTCTATGAAAAACAATAGAAAAAGTGGCTAAAACAACTGTTTATACAGTTCCTACAGAGTTTTGTTCTTTCCAAACAGGAAAATAGTTTTTAAGCTGTCCTTTTTTTTTTTTTTTTTTTAAGAGATTTTTAGATGCCCTTGATGACAAGTGGTTTTAACTAGATCAGCTTAACATCTTTAGTGTCATGGAGTGATACAGCTCACCTTAAAAAAAGGACAGATTGTGAATATAGCCAGCACACACCCAGCAGACTGACAGCAACACTTAAATGTCCCACAAGATGATTATGAAATAGTGACATGGACTAGAGGTACAGGCAACCAGCAATATCTGAGCTGTGCTACCAAACACTCCTGAGCTCGCTGAGCTGGCCACCCAAAATCAATGTCCCTTTGGAAATATTCGGTATGATGGTGCTTCGGGATTCATTTGTCACAATGTGCAAACTGACTGATGAAATATTTCTGCCCACTATTCCATGAATCCATCCACTGGCAGAAATCTGACTCTGCATTTTAGCTGGAGGAGCAGCAGGAGTTTCTTGAAGATGGTTTTTTTTTCCCCCGTGTGACAAAAAATGGCTCAATGATGGTACAGCCAAATTAGAGATATGGAAGAACAACACACTTTTGTCTACCTCTGCATCATGACACAAACACAATAACTCAGTAAAGTTATTAATCTTGTGCTTTTTTCTTTTACCAAAACTTTCTTATTTTTTCTATTGATCTGCAACACTACCACCCTAAAACGAAAAGGAAACACCTACATGTAAAACTGCATCCCTTTTTTCAGGTTTTTCACCCCAAAGGGTCCAAAACATTGTTACCTTAATTCAGCATCACAGTGTTCTGGAAGATGCATTCACATAAATCCCAGACAGCATCTCAACAAACTGGTTAAATTTGAAAAATAAAACGCCAAAACGCAAGAAAAGGCTGTGTTTAATGACACAAACAAAACATTAGCTAGACAGTATCTTACAAATGTGCTTCCAAATGATATATAGTCCAAATTAAATACAAACTATATAATACAAATAACGCATTATGATTTAAGGAGCAGTCCCCATGGGACCTAAAAATCCACCTTTACCTATAGAGGGGAATGATTTAAAGTTGTCTATGCTCAGGTTGCTACTGAAGATGAATTTACAGCTCAGTTTTAATTTCATGCAGCACTTCACCACAAACTAAATCATCAGCTTAACTTTTTCTTGTTTTAAAGTACACCAACATAATTATGTACAGACCAAAACATGTCTTTAACTCATCGAAATCACGAAAAAAGATGCATTTTAAACCCCAAACTTATCAAACTGACCACATACACTGCTGAGTGCTAAAAGGGGGGAGAAAGCACGGGAGAGAAGCAACTCTTGAGCTGGACACTGAATCCCCCTGATTTATCTGCATTCCAAAAATCATTCATTGGGAAAGTAAATTCATTGGTCCAAAAGTGAGGTTCTTTCACTTTGAAATGAAACTTGGAAGATACAAAATTTTTAATTTATTCTTAAATTTGAAAAGACTCTAGACACTGCAACTGCCTTAAGAACACCCACATTAACAAAGTCACTCACGTTTTTCACTCAGGCATAAATAAATCAAGCTAGACAAGAAATGTCAGTATAATTTTTACCGATTACAAACTTTTCTTAATGGAAAAATCAGTGTCAGTGCCACCAGTGCACAACTTCGTTTGCTGTGTAACTTCATTCAGAAAAAAAAAACCAAACAAAACTCACATAATTCATAATAAAGCATCACCTTTTTCGAAATTATTTACATGTTATGAAATGTGCTTTCTATGACAAAAGACACGGATCCTTAACAAAATTATGCTTAACGCCACCACAGTTTTCTAAACTTTATTATTTGCTAAGAACAAAGTTGCTCTAAGTCCTGCAAATAAAACACTTCAGTGCTCCACACGCTTTTCCTGACATTCCTGCTTTCAAGTTCTTTGGGAGAAAAATCTTAAGGGAAAGAAACAGCGAAGCGAACCCATTCAATCATTCGCTCTAAGCACACACTGGATTAGCCCAGGAACCGAGCTGTAAACTTCCAGCGAAAAACCACCACGACTGCAGTTTTTTTTTCCCCTCCGTGCACAAATCTCTCGGCTGGTTCGGCCAGTGGGATACAGGGAATCCGCACACGCATCCCCGTGCACGGCGATCTTGCAACACTCAGCCCTTTGCACCCCGATGCGCCGGGGTTTAGCGAGTGTTTGGGCGGGGGGGAGGGGGGAGGATTAGTTTACAAATCTCCTTATTCCCTTCTCGTTATAGAATCGTTTCTGCCTCTCCGCCCCTCCAAAAAAATTAGAAAAGAGCAGCCCCAGCGATGGGCTCCGTCCGAGCCTCCCTCGGGCGGGGGCTCAGCACCGACACCCCCCACC